>PVJI01005697.1:0-93849 GCA_004026765.1 Micronycteris hirsuta | reverse complement strand
ACTTACCAATATGAAAATAATGACCCCTCTATTGTTTTGGCAGAGATAAATGCAAAATTGAATTATAAAGAACAAGTATTCAGAACAAGTGAGACAAGTGGGATTCCCCTGGAAAGTTATTCTGACTTTATAAGTATAAACTCAAAATATTATAAAGAAAATATTTATATTTTTCTTTATAAAGTCAAAATATTATAAGAAAAATATTATATATAATAAATATATAAATAAAATTATTAAATAAATAAGTGATTTACTAATAATAAATCATATAAATAATATATAAATAAAATATTAAATAAAATTATTGATTCCAAGAATGAAACTACCATGCGAAAGGTCTGTAGAACAACAAGTGACACTATTCACTCCACAAGAATGACAGATAATGGATGCTTCAGAGTAAGAATTTTTTAAATGTTCAAAAATATTAAAAAAAATAGACTTCAGAAAGCAAAAGTGTTTATGTGTGTGCATATCTAAATGACATCTAGTATACCAGCCCTATACCTCAGGTGAAACTGGGAAAGAAGAAAACAGAAATTTAAATGTGACAAGTAAATACAACATTGGAAATAAGAACATCTGAAATCAAAACACTGAAATCAGTAAATAAAATAAATAAATTAAACAATAGAATAAAACCAACTAAAGAGAAAACTACTACATTATAAGATTGTCTGAAAAGTCACCCATATGTAGCACACAGACTAAATAAGATGAGAAATAGAAATATTAAGGGGCATGCATAGTTGCTTAGTTAATAAATAAATAATGGTTTTGAAAAGGAGATAATGAGATAGACGAAGTATGCAAAGAGTTAACAGATATTTTTCCAGAAGTAAATAACTATTTAACTTCAAATTGAAGAAGCCCACAATCTCAAAGCAAAAGAGCTAAAAACAAATCTACATTTAAATATATTGAAGTGTGAATACAAAACATTAAAGGAAAAGGTAAGTTCTTAAACAATACCAGGGAGTCTATTAGAATCAATAATCAGAATGATAGCAGACTTCTCATGAGCAAAAATGGTACCCTGGCTGGTGTAGCTCAGTGGATTGAGCACGGGCTGGGAACCAGAGGGTCCCAGTTTGATTCCCAGTCAGGGCACATGCCTGGGTTGCGGGCCAGGTCCCCAATGAGGGCCATGTGAGAGGCAACCATACATTGCTGTTTCTCTCCCTCTCTGTCTCCCCACCTTCCCCTCTCTCTAAAAAGAAATAAATAAAATCTTTAAAAAAAATGGTAGATAAAATTAAAATATTTTCATTATTGAGAAAAGTAAGTGAGCAGTTAAAATTTAACATGCACTGTTGTAACTCTCAAGAATGAGAGCAAAATAAAAGGCACTTTTATTAAGAAGTGGAGCTTCTTCTTCAAAAAATCTTTAAAGGATGCATTGTAAGAAGAAAGTTAAATTTGGTAAGGGAAGTAGGATGCAAAGTGCATTGTTCAGCAAAGAAATTGGTAAAATATATTGGTAAATCTAAATAAGCATTGACTTTAAACATTAAGAGTAAACTGGTAATCTTCAAAGCTAATAATGGAACTAAAATGGTAGAAAATAGTAACATGGGAAATCAGATAACAGTTACTCTCTTTTTTTTTTATCTCAACCAAATCCAACCCTATAGCTTTCTTCTTCCATTCTTATATGCCATAACTCTTCAATCAGTATTTGCCAACTAATATTTTTAAAAATGTTTTCACAGTACATCATTTTCTGAGTTCTTCTCCACCACTGAATATTCAAGATGATTATGTGTTTCTTATTAAGCTTCATTTCACAATTACCAAAAAAGACTCCGAGGGTGTCAAATCATTTAAAAAGCATCTGAGATATATTAGGGCCGCTCAATACCATAGAGGTGCAGCGACACTACTCTTCGACAACAGATCTTTTCAGAACCCAAGACTAGATGATGTGGGAGCGGGAGATGTGTACTGAAGTCAAAGAGCGCCGTGGAGGAGAGCGCCAAGATCGACCTTTCGGTTTTCAACACACGTTTCTTTGCGGCAGCGCAACAGCCAATAAGAATCCCTCTGTTTACAAAATGTGTTCATTAATTTCCATCTCACGTTTCACCCTTCTCTTTCTGGCTAATTTGTGATATGCTTACAAAGACTGCATCAAGGACTGAGTACCAGCTAAATTAGAAAATACTGACATTCAAGTTGAAGGTCAATATTTAACTTATACCATGCCAAGAAACTATGAAGGCAAATATGGGTAATTCCTTAATATCTTGTTGTTATGTCATTGCTATTTTAAGTGATATATAGATCTAGCACACATTATTATAACTATTTGAAATATGATGGATTGGCTTATTTATATTATTTTATTGCTTTACTCCTAAAAGATAAAGAAAAAAATGCAAAACGATGGCTTAAGTGGAAATCTATGCACAAATACTCATCAGACCCTCATATCTTTTTTAAAAAAATACCCCTTAGCAGATGGAAGAAAGAGTAAAATAAATATATGAGGCTCTCTCTCTTTAACAGCAATCCAAGTTATTGTTATAGCCACGAAAATAAAATTTAAAACATATGGTATGCATTATGCATAGTTCTCTGTGTTAAAAAGGGCGTAGAGCTACCAGCTTAGTTCTAAGTATGTTGCCCAATTAGCTATTGTGTGTATTTTTAATTGTTCAAATAAATAATATAATTTCCCAAATCTTGGAATGTCTGCGATGCATCAATAACAATGACAAAATGTCCACTCTAAGTTCTAAAACTTAATATAACATAGTCTCTGACCTTGAGGATTTTGCAATCTGGGAAAAGAAAAAAAATCATTAGATTTAATTTTAAATGTTTACTAAAAAAATCTTTGGGGCATCAATATTTATCACAGTTGTAAATCAAAATCAGTTGGGACCTTTATGGTAGGATGACTGTAAAACCTGATGTTGATTTTATTACAGCCTTATGAATGAGCAGTAATATATTTTGGTGGCTTCTCTTCATTATAAGATGCATTTCTTTATTAAACATGAAACTATCACTTACAAAAGCATTTTCTAATAGAGGTAGTAGAGTGCAGAGGCTAAGACCATGTGCTCTGGAGTCAGCCGGCCTGCTTTCAAACAGCAGCTCAGACGCAGCTTAGCTGCACGATTGGGACGACCACTTGTGCTCTTTGTGCCTCGCTTTCCTGAGATATAAAAAGTGAAGGACAGCCTGGCTGGTATAGCTCAGTGGATTGAACGCGGGCTGGGAACCAAAGGGTTGCTGGTTCGATTCCCAGTCAGGGCACATGCCTGGGTTGCAGGCCAGGTCCCCAGTGTGGGCCACGTGAGGGGCAACCACACATTGATGTTTCTCTCCCTCTCTGTTTCCCTCCCTTCCCTTCTGTCTAAAAATAAATAAATAAAATCTTTTAAAAAAATGTGAAGGATAATGAAAAACATAAAGAAAGTTGAACAAGTGGAGAAAAGAAACAATTTGAGAGGCAAGTAAGTTGACCTATTGCAATCCCAAAAGGAACACATAAACCAAGAAATATCATAGAACAATGGGGCAAACTGAAATCGCAAACCTCTACGCAGTGAAGGCCCACCATATGGCTAAGTGTTTTATAACATCTGATGCTATAGTTTCTCAAAATTGATTTTTATATTAAACTTGCATAGTTTGAACTTGCTGACTTTGCATACTTCTAGTAGTTTTACAGATTTCAGCAGGTTTTCTATAAACTCAGACATGATACCTGTAAACACAGACGGGGATTGCCATCTTTTCTGAACTTCATGCCTTACTTTACCGCGGTGGCTGGGCCCTCTAGCACGATGCTCAGTGTAAGTTATGGGACTGAACATTCTTGTCTTGTCCCTGTCTTAGGGGAATGTATTCACTTAATTAATTATTAAGTATTAGCTGTGGATTTTCACGGATACCCTTATTAGATGGAAGAAATTCTTTTCTATTCCAGAATTGCAAAGGGCTTTTATGAATAAAAGAAATCAAATTTAGTCAAAAGCTTTTTCTGCATCTCTTATGATGGTCATATGATTTTTCTCTTTTATTCTATTAACATGATAAATTACACTGATGTTTGAATATTAAGCCTCAGATAAATCTCACTTACTCATGGTGTATTCTAATTTTTACATATTGCTAGATTCAATTTGCTAACAATTTTTAAGTGTTTTGTGTCTCCTCCCTAGCAAGACAGTCTCTATTTTTCTTATAGGATCAGGTTTTGGTATCCGGATTAGTTGGGAAGTATTTCCTTCTCCAGCAGTTTTGAGAGAATATTTTTAATATTGGTATCATTACTTCTTTAATTCCTTGATAGAATTCACCAGTAAAGCCACCTGGTTAAATTTTATCTGTTTACAAAACACCTTTTAAATATAAAAACACAGGTACATTGAAAGTAAAAAGATAGAAAATGATATATTATACAAATTATAGAATAACCTCATAAAATGTAAAATACAAGACAAAAATGCAATCAGTAATGAAGAGAGACTTTTCATAATGGTAAACAAGATAATTCATCAGGAATACATAAAAATCCTCAATGTGCATACACCAAACAGGAGCACTTCAAAATGAATGAAGCAAAAAACTGACAGAATAGAAGACACAGAAAAAAATCCACAGTCATATTTGTAAATTTCTATACCTCTCTCTCAGTAATTGAATAGGTAGAGAGGAAATTAATAAGAATATAAGAGCTCTGAAAAATCATTCTCAATCAACTTAATTTTGTTGACATTTATGGAATTCTATACCCAACACCTGTAGAATACCTATTCATTTGAAGTACACATAGGGCACATTCCAATATAAACCAACCTTACAGGGCAATGGAAAATAAAATATTTTAAAAGAAAAAGATTTTCTCTAAGCACTGCTTTAGCTGCATCCCACAAAATTTGATATATCTTTATTTTCATTCAGGTTGAAATATTTTCTAATTTTTGTTTGTGGTTTCTTTTTCATCCATGGGTTATATTTAAATATGTTCTTTTAATTTAAAATATTGAAAAATTGTGTAGTTTTTTAAAAAATGATTTTTAATGTAATCAGAGAGTATACCCAATAGGCCAACTTAACATTCTTCCCAAGTAAGGCAGAGGGGGCGGGTACTCCAAAACAATTACAGAATTTTAAGATTTCTGTAAAATGGTTTCACTAATCTGACACTATTCCTTCAGCCTATTGAGTAAAGAGAGCAAAGAATTTTGGAGTAAGGGTTGAATATACAGAGAATTTGGGGTAGTTTAGATGTATCCACCACTTAACCTAGCAAAGAGCAAGAATTTCTAGGAAAGGGACTGAACTGCAAAAGAATGTGGACTGTACCTTTAGGGAGGCTGGAGGGGAATGAGCTGGACACAAATTCCTGTTACCCAAGAACAGAGCCGTGAAGAAGCCTCCTGTACAGACTCTTTTGAAGAAGTTATACCTATGTCCCAAAAGAGAGCTAGCAAATGGACATCCTCCATTCGGTGGGCGCTGATGGAAGATGACACCCGGCAACTGTCAACTCAGGGCTCCGACAGGGGCTTGATCAGCAAGAGGCACTTGCCCCTTATTTCTCTCTCCCACGGCCCCACACATGAGAGGGGTTTTAGAAGAGGAGGAAGAGGAGGGAAAGAGCAGATGATTCTAAATAAATTTAGAATTTGGGTTTTTTAAAAAAGTACAAGTTCTTCTCAATTCAGGTAAAATAATTTCCTTTTATTGCTAAATATATTTTATTAACTTTCTAGACTTTTTGATTCCTGATTCCTTATTTTTGAAAGAAAACTTCTTACTATAATTTTATTTTATTTCTTTATAATAAATAACTTTATTATTTAAAATATTTCTATTTTGTAGATATCATGGCTTATGTTAGCATTTTGTTCCACTAACCACCTTTATTGATTTTTGTCTTTTCCAAATTCAAGACCCAACTCAGAATAATAAAACCATTAAAATTTCATTTAAACCTAAATTATCTTCATTTCTTTGTATTACAAGTAAAAGGATAATAAAAATAACATTGCAATTGATTCTCCAAGTTTTAATTAACTCAAAATTAAATGGGTACATCACTTACCAAGCAGAATTTTTGTAAATGACAAATCAAAAGAGAAATGCAGTCCTTCTAACTTCATTAGATATACATAAAAATAGCAGTCTTAATGATGTATTTCTCAGGAATATGGTATTATACAAGGAACAATGTACAAGGACTCTAAAATGATTTCCTGTCTGGTTACTTATTCCATTATTATTACTAACCAGGGACAATCATAGTACCCACTATCTCACAAATGAAAAAATTCCCACTATGTACATCTTCTACCCATGGCAATCATGGATTACATCTTTAAAACTTAATTATGTGTTATGTCTAAATAGAGGATTTCAATCTCTACCATCGTGATGATGTTTCTGGAGATCTTATCTTCTAGAAAAGACATCAGAAAATAAATCTTCCTGAAGACAGTGAGGGGGATACTGTCAGGTACTGTCAACAGCAAACACAGCAAGGACTAGTGTGTTGCTCCTCAGATCTGTATCTGTAGATGTCACACTGAAAATTTTAAGGAATTCTTGAGAGGCAGACAAACCTTGAGAACATGATGAAGTGTTTGACAAAGATTTTCAGACCAAACAAAGTGACAGCTTCCACCCAGGATATTTGGTTAAAGATGACAACTGCATGAAGTAGACAGCTTCCGCCCAAAACCCGCAGAACGAAATCCAGGAATGTAGTCACAAACTGTCCCACCTTGAACCACATGCTTCTGTCTTTTGTTTTGTGTTTTGTCTAGCTATTTTATTTTCCCTTTACTATTTTAAACTTCTAGATTATTAACAATATAAATAATTATAATAGTCTGAAGGGAGAATTAGAAATCTAAATGTATGTAAAACCACTAAAACATTCGTTCAGTTATTTAAAATCTATCCTCAATACACAAAATGAAACCTCCACAAAGTTCCCACTAAGCTTAGGTGATTTGGATAATCTACACAGACTATAATAAAGGTAAGAGAGGGAGAAAAGGTGAGAGAGAGGGAGAAGAGATGAGAGAATGGGGGAAGAAGTGAAATGGAAGGGAAGAATGTTTTCAACTAATATAAAGTCACTGTTACCTTTATATCAAAGAAAAAGACAAGGGCAATAAGAGAAGAAAATCAGAGTCTAATTTTATTCATAAACATACTTGAAATATCATGAATAAAATATTAGCAAACTAAATCAAGTTGGATATAAATATTTATATCTTTTATAATCAATATAAGTTTATTCCAAGAATACATGGTTGGTTTAACTTCAGACAGTCCATTATTATAATTTCCTAATGAACATATTAAAGGAGAAAACCATATAACTACTTCAGTTGCTGCAAAAACATTTAGATGAATTTCAACTCTGACTTTTCCATATGCCAGCAAACGAGGAATACCAAAATTTTTCTAACCCAAGGAAGGTACATACTTAATACCTCCAGCAAATATCATGCTTAATGGTAATCATCAAAAGTATTATATTCACAGCCAGAACCATATATATATTCAACATTTGTATTTGCCAATGTACTGGAGCTCCTAAATAGCTGCAATAAGAAAACAAATAATTCAAAGATTCTAGAAATCTTAAATAACCACAGTCTTTCTTCCTCCTACAAAATGTCTCTAGCATACCATATTTTTAGTTGAGGAACAGTTTAACTGAAATTTACACTCCCATTTTGCCCAAGAAAAACGCAAGCTTCCCAACAGAAGAAGCTGTCATATGCCAGGAACAGAACAAGTATTCAATAGACCTAAAGCAGAGCAGAATTGAATAGAATTACGAATGTGGTTGCACAAACTGTAAACATGATTCTAGTCATTCTTTTTTCAAGAAATGAATAACTCTATGCTTTTCCTGGGTAGTATTGCACTGGTGCTGTGGTTCTTTTGAACCATGGAGTTGGTTCAGCATTCATTCATTTATTTCCTCATTCAATGAATGTGTCCCCAAAACTGCCACTTAAAATGATGGACTAATCCATATAAGGAAACTTGTTATAATATTTTCTAATATCTGCATGGATTGTGGTTAAAACTGATATATTGTGCTTATTTACACTAATTTAATACCCTCTGTTGGATTATTTTATGTGATTCCTGTTTTAATACTATTTTTATTGTGATATAATTGACATATAACATTGTATAACTTTAAGGTGGACAATGTATTGATTTGATGCATTTATACATTGCAATATGATTGCCACCTTTAGCATTAGCTAACACCTCTATGACATCCAGTATTTACCATTTCTGTTTGATGGTGATAAATTTAAGTTCTAGGCTCTTAGCAAACCTTGAGTAGATAAGACAGCATTGTTGAATATAACCATGATGTTGCACATTAGGTCTCCAGCACTTTCTCATCTTCTAGCTGCAAGTGTGCACCCTTTGGCCGGCATCTCCCCAGGCCCCCCACGCACAGGCCCTGGTAACCATATTCTACTCTCTGTTTGGATGAGTTTGCTATTATTAGATTCCACACATAAGTGAGATCATAGAGTATTTGTCTTTCTCTGTCTGACTTATCTCACTTAGTATAATGCTCTCAAGGTCTGTCCATGTTGTCCCAGACAACAGGATTTCCTTCTTTCTCAGGGATGAAATTATTCCATTGTGTGTGTGTGTGTGTGTGTGTGTGTGTGCGCGCGTGCGTGTCATATCTTCTTTATCTATTTATCCACTGAGGAACACTTAGCTTATTCCATTTCTTGGCTATTGTGAATAACCTGTTAGAATGGCTGTCACCAAGGAAATAAGAGATAAATATTAACAAGCATGTGGGAAAAAGAAATAAAAGGAAACCTTGTACACTGTTGATGGGAATGCTAATTGTTTCAGCCACTAGGAAACAATATGGAGGTCCCTCAAAAATTAAAAATGGCACTACCAAATTACCTAGCAATCTCACTTCTGGGTATATATAGCCAGAGGAAATAAAAATAGGGTATTGAGCCCTGGCTGGTGTAGCTCAGTGGATTGAGCGCAGACTGGGAACCAAAGGGTCGCCAGTTCAATTCCCAGTCAGGGCACATGCCTGGGTTGTGGCACAGGTCCTCAGTGGGGGCCACATGAGAGGCAACCATACATTGATATTTCTCTCTCTCTCCTTCTCCCTTCCTTCCCCTCTGTCTAAAAATAAATAAATAAAATCTTTTAAAAACAATAGGGTATTGAAGGATATCTATACTCCTATATTTCTTGCAGTAATATTCCCAATAGCCAACATATGACATACTGTTTTTAAAATAAACACAAGGAACACATGATGTGCACCTAATTGTGATATTTCGTTAATGATCTTAGACTTAGAGGCACTGGGTGGGTAGTGCTTACCTGGGACATACACGTGACCAGATTTTGGGTTACTTTCCTTGAGCAAACATTACACTTTGCTAAGTGGAAAAATTACATTAAAACCTTTCCTTTAAAATAAATTTCAGGAGAATAAAAATTCTAATTACTTTCATTATGTACTTCCAGTGGAAAAAATGAGTCAAATTTTCTATTGTAAATACAGTTACATTATTTGGTTACCTATAACACTTACGTTACTAGCTCTGATTTCTCCTTTTTTTATCTTTATTATCTATTTTAGGTTCTTATAATTACGCTTTACCTCATTAATTCAATGTACAAAAATGATTATCCCCATAATGGTTTTCATAATTAATTAAAAGTAGTTGTAATATTTTTCTTTTAGTCTTTTAGTAATTAAAGATTAATCATAATCACTCAGCTTAAAGCAAACACAGTTAAATGCTTGAATGTCAGACACTCTTCCCTCCCCACTCCTAAGTTTTCCTCTCCAGTCAGATTTTCTATTATATTTACTTCAATCTTCAGCCAAGTCTCTGCCTACATGGTTAGATTCACTGGCCTTCTATGAGCATCTTAAAGCATCAAAACCATAACCTGCCATGTTTGCACA
Organism: Micronycteris hirsuta; assembly: GCA_004026765.1. Taxonomy (NCBI): domain Eukaryota; kingdom Metazoa; phylum Chordata; class Mammalia; order Chiroptera; family Phyllostomidae; genus Micronycteris; species Micronycteris hirsuta. Next base: position 83,882 of record PVJI01005697.1, on the reverse strand, counting down.
GGCTGAAATGCCAGCAGTTGAATTATAACAATTCCAAAGTATCCTAAGAGAGGTGTCACAGGAATGACCGGCATACAACCAGAAAGCTGAGAGAGAAAAGGAGAACTTGGATGCTATGGTTATAACACAATAATAATCCACAGCCATATAATGCAATTCTTAGGTGGGAGAGAGTGGGACTTGCCTTCACCCTTCATCCAGAAAGCAAAAAAGATACAAAGTTTCAACAGAACCACAAATTAGGTATGTAGAGCAATGTTCTTCGAGAATCAAGAGGTATTTTCGGATCAGAGCATAGGTGGAAACATAGCAGGGCAGCTGGGCCATATGGGGAAACAGATTTTTAAAAATCTACTTACAACATTTAAAATGGCTATCTCAACTATCTTTGCAGACCACACATGAGTATATAATGTATTATCTAAAATTCTTAACACCAACATAAAACTGGATGACAATAAAGTTTGGTGGCTAGAGGAGGCTCTACAAACAGACGGGTTAAGTACACTTTCTGTTTTTTGTTTTCATTTTTTACCCCTGCAGCCTTAACAAGTCACTTACTCTCTTCGTGTCTATGTCCATTCTGGAAAACATGTGTGAGGAAGGACCCCGCCCCCAGAATGGAATTATCTTCTGTAGGGTGGGCCCCTTGCAGTACAGGATTCCTGCACTGTGTGAGTGCTCTAGGAACCCACCTGTATCAGTGCACCAGCTGGTGTTATTGTGAGAGGCTGTGCCTGGCCTCAGTGAATTTTTTTTAAAGACTGTTTCAACACTTGAGCCCATTTCATATGTGATTTATGAGCACACCTGCCCACACCATGCTGAGCGTTCATTTTTTTCCAAAAATAGCATGACTCCTGTGCCCCACTACCCCTACTCGCCTAATCTTGCCCTGAGTGACATTTTTTTATTGTTTCCCCAGACAAAAAAAGTCCTGCAAGGGAAATGTGTTGCCAATATTTACCTAGTGACTACTTAGTTTAAAGAAAAAAAAATATTGATAAAGGAAAAATGCTGTATTGGGAACTGAGGTCAACCAAAAAGTCTTATACCCGCGATTAACGTTTTGGATTTGAACCTCAGGTTCTCAGGGAGTATTCAGAGTGACTTGAGTAGGAGACACACATGATCAGATCTGAGATGAACATGAACACACTGGCTAGCTACTGCAAGGTGAAGTGAGGAAGTCAAAAATAGATTGTGAACACACTGAGAAAGCTGTTTATTGTGTTTCTTTTGCAAGCAGCTAGCCAGAGTGTCATAAGATACAAATGTAGGGATTAAGGTTTTAGGAAAAGGTGGTGGCAGAAATCTACATCAGGCACTAATTTAACAGAGCTAACTCTTTTTTGAGGATTATCTGACAATAGATAGTAGTCAAGCTTTGATAAGAAAATGGCATTCACTCCCCTTTTTGGCTATTGTTCTTTGTCCAAAGCTCTTTCTAGGTCTTATGGAGAAGGGAAAGAAGGGAAGCTGTGAGGGCAGGGTCTTGGCGGTCCTGAGAGACTAACCCCAACGATATTAAATAGCACTGGGACATCAGATCATCTCCAAATCGTCAACATAATATCAAACTCAGAGATAATTGATAATTATAGCTACAAGACAGAGTTTCTGTGTAATAACATGAGATGAAATCCTATGGCAAAAATCTGAAGAATAGAAATAGAAATAGAAAAATCTGAAGAAAATCTGTCAAACAAGAGTGAAGACTGAGCGGAGGTCAGAAAGCAATGAGCAAAATGAGTAGGATATAGTATCATATAAAACAGCAGAAAAGAGAATTTAATGACGTTTTAGGCACTGCTGCCATGGGTGACCTTGGGAAGAGCAAGGTCAATGGAGTGATAAAGTTAGAAACTCACACTGTAATAGATTAGGGTGTAGCTGGGTTTTGACAAGTGAAGACAATTAATGTAGACACTCCCCTCAAAGGGAATGATTTTTGTGGCATGTGACACAGGAGCCAGAAAGCACAAGAGTGAGACATTTGGCTACATAACTATGAGTCAATTTATAAGACAAATGGGAAAATATATATAGTATGCATTTATTGTACAAATTTATAAATAGCTCCTAGAAACATAAAGATAAGGGGTTAAAGGATACAAATAGAGAATTCATAAAAAAGAAATAGCCAATGAATATTTGAGAGGATGCCAATGTCATTACTGAAAAAAATTAAAGCAACAAAGTATAATATTCAGCTTTTAGACTAGCCAAAATTAGTTGTTAATCATAAAGTAATGGTGGCAAGTACAGGTAAATGGAACTATTGATGGATTGGTAATTGTTAAAGACATTTTTGAAAGGCAATTTGGCTGGAACTATCAAGCCTTAGAACAGTGAAATCCAATAACCCATCAAGAGCAACCTGGTAAATCTGCCCTACAGAAATATGTGCTAATCTTGCTATTGTCCAGAATAGTATAACATGGCAAAAAGTCCTCAGTAATATTACCATTTTAAGAGGTTCACAGCAAACAGAAAGAGAAAAATAAAAGATAGAGGGGACAGGAGCCAAAGCAATGGAGAGCAGGTTGTTGGTTTTTAATGAGAGATGCGGGATTTTAAGTGAGGAAGGGAAGAATTGATTGGGAGATGTTGAAATACAGACTGCGGGTAACAGGCGGAGGTGGACATCGTCGGAACCCCGAGCGTGAGCAGAAGACTCGCTTTGCAAGAACTGTGATACAGGCAGGAAGAAGACAGGTACACACGCCAGCACAACTATAGAACTTATGACGTGAGATGGAAAAATCTCACATCTGATGGTGTCTCTATTCTCCACAATTTTAAAAGCGGCAGTTTTGTTTCTGAGCATTGGAGAAGATGTAGTCAAGTTAGATTTGGGGGAAGTAAAAAAGATAAGAAATAGTCAGTGTATACAATAATAACTAGAGAATATTAGTACAATAGTTAGAAATATTAACTCTAGTGGGACGACTCTATGGGGTTCTATTGGCAACAGTTAATGAAGGTCAAGAGAAAACTTGTCAGAGTAAGAACAAAGAAAAACGAATTGAGGATATTTGAAGAAACAGTGGTTAAAATGACATTAAGTAGTTAAAAGTGGGTCAAAATGAAGTTGAAATAATCGATCGAAAGGGTAAATTCTCACGAGAGTGGAGTCTCAATGCGTCTGAAGAACAGGGGATGGGCTGAGTGCCTGGTTTTGGAGAAGGGCAGACTGCAGAGGGCGAGGCGCAAACGGAAGGTTGTGAAGAGTTGCTATTTCCAGCTGATAATACAGTTCAAGGTGTGAATTACCTGCTACTGGAAGAAAACACTATACTAAATACATTAAACTATCAATCAACCTTAATTAGTAGCTTTATTTGCAATTTCAACAAAATCCCCATACAGCTGAACATGCTGCCAGTGGTTTCTTACAATTCTGTTTTGAGAAGAATCAATGGATTTATAAAATTATATTTTATCTTTTAGAGAAGTTTTAGGTTTAAAGGAAAAATTAAGCAGAAAGCACACAGAGTCCCCATATATCCCTTGCTCTCCTGTTACCTACAGCCTCACCTACTATCCACATCCCATGTCAGAATGGTGTATTTGCTACAACTGATGAGCCTATGTTGACACATCACTATCACCCAAAGCCCATACTTTACATTATGGTTCACTATTGATATTGCACACTGTATGCATTTTGACCAATATTTAACACATGTATTAGTACATATTATGTGTTATTTATAAATGTATAACACAAATATATAATACATGTATGCATTGGCTGTCATGGTACATGAGACTTAGAATAATTTCACTGCTCTAAAAACCCTCTGTGCTCTGACTATGCATCCATCCCTGCACCCTCAATAGCGTGGCAACCATTCGTCTCTTCCTTGTTTCTGCACTTTTGCCTTTTCTAGAGGTCATTCACGCAGGCGGACTCATACAGTATGCAACTTCTTCATATCGACTGCTTTCACTTAGTAATGTGCATTTAAAGTTCCTCCATGTATATTCATTGTTAAATAACTCATTAATTTTTAACACTGAAAATGAATATTCAAATGTCTGGACATACTATGGTTTATTTATACATTCACCTACATCTTGGTTGCTTCCAAGTTTTGGCAATTATAAATAATGCCGCCATAAACAACTCTGTGCCATTTTTTTTAAAGATTTATTTTATTTTTAGAGAGAGGGGAAGGAAGGGAGAAAGAGAGGTAGAGAAACATCAATGTGTGGTTGCCTCTCACAAACCCCCTTACAGGGACCTGGCCCACAACCCAGGCATATGACCTAGACTGGGAATTGAACCAGAGACGCTTTGATTCACAGTCTGTGCTCAATCCACTGAGGTACACCAGCCGGGGCTTCTGTGCAGGTTTTTGTGTGGACATAGATTTCTAACTTTGAGTGCTTATACCAAGGAGCATGATTACTGGATCACGTTACAGAACATGGTTAGTTTTGTAAGAAACTGCCACACTGTATCCCAAAGTGGTGTGCCACGTTGCATTGCCATGAACAATGAATGAGAGTTGTTGTTTCCCAACTTCACCAGCATTTGGTGCTTGTCAAAATTTTGGATTTTTGCCTTTCTAAAAGATGTGTCATGGTTTGTCATTGTTGTTTTAATTTGCAATTTCCTAGTGGTATATGATGAGTATCTTTTCAAGTACTTGTTTGCCATTTGTGTGTCCTTTTGTGAGGTGTCTTTTAAGATCTTTTGCCTATTTTTTAATCAGGCCATTCATTTTTTTATTGTTAAGTTTCAGGAGGTCTTTGTCTATTTTGGACAACAGTCATTTATCAGATCTCTCTTTTGCAAATATATCTTCCATTCTGTGGTTTGTCTTTAATTCTATTGACAGTGTCTTTTGTATAACAAAGTATTTTTTAAAATTTTAATGAAGCCCAGTTTATGAATTGTATCTTTTATGGATCATGCTTTTGGTGGTATAACTAAAAATATCACCAAATGCAAGTCATCTACATTTTATCCTATGTTATCTTCTAGGACTTTTATAGGTTTTCAATGTACATTTTGGGGTATGATGCATTTTGAGTTAATTTTTGCAAAGGGTGTAAGATCGGTGTCTAGATTCTTTTCTTTTTTTGCATGTGGATATCCAGTTGTCCCAGAACAACACGAAAATCAACACGAAAATCTAAGTGAAATATTGTTCATGCTCATTCGAGTAATAGAGTTAGGTTTATGAGATTGGATATCAAAAATTTTTTTTTGACTTTTGATAGTTAAATAATAGAAAAGAGATTGCTTTTTATTGATAATAATAAAAATTAAAAGCAACCTATCTGTCCATCAACAGAAAAAATAAATGGTCACTTATTTATAATGTAATAGTTTTTCAAAACTGAATGAAGAAGAAGCAGGAAGTCTGAAGAGACCATTAGTGAAATTGAAGCAGTAATCAAAAAATTCCCAGCACACAAAAGCCCTGGACTGGATGGTTTCACGGGAGAATTTTACAAAGCATTTAAGGAAGAACTAACCCTATCCTTCTCAGACTAATCCAAAAAAATCCAAAAAGAGGGAAGACTCTCAAACTTTTTTTATGAAGCCAGCAAGCCAGCATCATCCTAATCCCAAAACTAGAAGACACAACAAAGAAAGAAGACTGTAGCCCAATATCACTGATGAACATAGACACTAAAATTTTCCACAAAATATTGGCAAACCATATCCAGCAATGCATTAAAAAGATCATACTCCATGATCAAGTGGATGCAAGGGCAATGCAAGGGCAGTACAATGTTACCAAATCAACAAACATTAATACATCACACCAACAAAAGGAAAGACAAAAATCACATGATCATTTCAATAGATGAAGAAAAGGCATTTGATAAGGCACAGCACCCATTTATGATAAGAACACTCAGCAAAGTGGGAACTGAGGGAGCATTCCTCAACTTAATAAAGGCTGTATTCAAGGAACCTACAGCCAACATCATACTCAACGGGCAAAAACTGAAAGCTTTCCCACTAAGATCAGGAACAAGACAAGGATATCTGCTTTCACCACTTCTATTCAACATAGTATTGGAAGTCCTAGCCAGAGCGATCAGACAAGATAAAGAAATAAAAGGTATTCAAATTGGAAAGGAGGTAGTAAAACTGTCATTGTTTGCAGATGACATTATAGTATACATAGAAAACCCTATAGAATCTACCAAAAAACTACTTGACCTAATAAGGAATTTGACAAAATAGTGGGATACAAAGTCAATGTTCAGAAATTGAAGGCATTTTTGTACACCAACAGTGAAATATCAGGAAAAAAATCTCATTTGCTATAGCAACAATAAAAATAAAGTACTTAGGAATAAACCTAACCAAAGAGGTAAAATACCTGTGCTCAGAAAACTATATAATACTGAAGAAAGAAATTAAGGAAGACACAAATAAATGGAAGCATATACCATGTTCACAGATTGGAAGCATTAACATCATCAAAATGCCCATACTACCCAAAGCAATTTATAGATTCAATACAATCCCTATTAAAATACCAATGACATATTTCATAGATATAGAATAAACATTTCAAAAATTATATGGAAACATAAACAACTATGAATAGCTGCAGCGATGTTGAGAAAGAACAAAGTAGGTGGGATACACAATATCTGATATTAATCTATATTACAAGGCCACAGTAATCAAAAGTTTGGTATTAGCATGAAAATAGACACAGATCAATAGAACAGAATAGACAGCCCAGAAATAAACCCATGTCTCTATGGTCAATTAATATTTGACAAAAGGAGCAGAAGTATAAAATGGAATAAAAATAGCCTTTTCAACAAATGGTGTTGGGAGATCTGGACAGCTATATGCAAAAAAAAAAAAAATGAAACTCGACCACCAACTTATACCATACACAAAAATAAACTCAAGATGGATAAAAGACTTAAATATAAATCATAACACCATAAAAGTGCTAGAGGAGAACATAGGCAGGAAAATCCCAGATATTCCATGCAGCAATATTTTAACCCTAGAGCAAAGGACATGAAGGGAAGAATAAACAAATGGGACTTCATCAAAATAGAAAGCTTCTGCATGGCTAAAGAAAACATCAGCAAAATGAAAAGGGAACAAACCGCTTGGGAAAATATATTTGCCAATGATACTTCAGAAAAGGGTTTGATCTAAAAATATATAAAGAACTCACACAACTCCACACATAGAAGACAAATAATCCAATTAAAAAATGAGGTGGGGGTCAGTGGGGTGGGGGAGAATGGTGTGGGGAAAATGGAGACAATTGTACTTGAATGGCAACAAAAAAAGAAATCTTTTTATGAACATAGATTAAAAATATAAAACTCACAAGGTCAAACAGAAAAAGCAAGCTGTAGAAGGATTTTTGGTATATACTCTTGCTTATATCAAGTTTAAAACAACAAAAAACAATTTTATAGTTTTTAATTCAAGCATATGTAGTTAAATATAAGTGCATGCACATAGTGATAAATACCAAATACATGGAATAATTACTTTTGTGAAAAAGAAAAAAATGAGATTGGGAACATGCACACAGTAGCTTCTTTTGTGTTTTTAGCTTTCTTTCTAATTAGACATTCTTTCTATTATTAGCCATCCTTTTTTGGTAAGTTTTCAAAAGTTTTTAAATAATACAATTTTTATATATTTTTAAGTCATTTGATTCTTACGGAATGGGAGTTTAAATTTACACCTAAGTGCCCCACTCTTAGGGAAGATCCACTGCTATGGGTTTTTTAGTTACACAACTACAAAGCCTTAGCTTTATATTTAAATCAACTACTTTTTGGTAAAGTAGTTGATTTAGAATGAGAAATTAAATGTCCTACTTAGACATATACATCTGTTATTTCTTTTAGCAAAGCTACGTATCTTTGGAATTTGGATAGAAATATTAGTTTTATCTTAGTTGATTGAGATTATGTATGCCGTAGATAATCACTCTATCCCTAAATCACTGAGGACTACAAAAAGTACATCTATTACATTGTGGTACATTTAGACTCTAGAATTCAGAAAGTATTGATTTAAGTCAACTGAATTTTGATTTAATTTCATTGTCCTTCAGAAGGTTTTATAAGTGCATGTCACTGTGGTTTTAGCTGGAGTTCCTTAAAAAAATGTCCATTTCCAATGCCAGTTGTACTGGGAAGAGTTTTATCTGCAGATTAAATCAGAAGTCCAGGTAAGGGTGAAAAACTCAAATGTCCAAGAGGTAGCAAACATGGACTCTGATTTGTAAAGATGCTTGAGCACTTCCAGGAACAGCAGACAATTTGTTCCTGCCAGAGGCAGGAGACCAGGATCCAAGAACTACTCAAGATGTAGCCTTGAAAAGACTGGAGTCCAGTCCTGACCTATCATCTATGAAGAGTAATCACCTCTAAGAGCTGTAAGCTTCTAATTCTTGAGTATAATTAGTGTCTTCAGCTTTCACTTGCGAAATTGAATAAGAGTATGATCCCTGATATCTTATGGGGAATTATTGGAGATATCTTTCCTACACGTGGACAAGCAAATTGTTTGATTATATTATTGTTCTTTCTCCTCTTAAAACACTGAGCCTCTTAAAAATCCATTATTGTTCTTTTTGTTCTGTCCACTTCAAAGCGAGTTTTCATACAGTTCTCCAGAATCTCTTCTTTCTGAGCATCGAATTGGGTCTTGGCTTTCAATGAGAGCCAGTGGTTCCTAGGAGTTTCATGCCTTTGGATATTGTATAAATCCATCATCTCTTCTGGTTATAGAGTTAACTATGGGCTCTTCTGAAGTCCATATCACAGATGCTAAGGCCAAATAGAATAATGAATTATCTTTGAATTAAAGAAAAAGGACAATTTTTGTCTCTTCATGACCTTTTTGAATAGACTAGCACGTAAGAAATGGTCCCGAACTAACTGAGAAGTCTTATGTATACATTTGGAGAATAACTATAATGAAAGTGTAGTCCACATGTGGACAGGAAAGTTTATGTCCTAAGATTAGTGGCAACTGAAAAATAACGTAGAATGTCTTCTACTTTCTATATGATGTTCATTCTTATAGAATATTCCACCTACACTGGATAAGTAGTAAATTTTGAAGGGCAGAAAGTACACTGGCATGCAGTGTACAGAATGGAAACTGTTTTATACATAAGGCATTATTAAAATCAAGATGAGTAAAGCAGGATTTCTTTGTTCAAGGAAGTTCTAAGTCTAATTTCAGGGGAAGCCAAGGACACAAACAGATGAAGTGAAATATAGCATACTGGAGGCTCTGAGAAAGATACAAATAGAGAATGAGTTCAGAGAAAGAAAGATTATGTATAGTAATCTGGTGAAGCTTTGGGGAAAGCTAGGGATTCAGTTAGACACTCAAAAATCAAAAGCATTAATTAGGAATAAATAGGATCGAGAGAACATTGATGACAAAAGAAAAGGCGCGGGCAGGTAAGGCCTGGGCTGAGAGAGCGCCGTGCAGGTTAGAAGGGCGGTGCAGTCCGGGAAGAGTTTACGGAAAGTACAGGGCCAAGTCATAGGAAGAGGCTCTGAGTACAATCCAAGTCGGAATTTCTACTTAATTCAGTAGCTACCTGAGGAGCACTTAACTGTGAATGATGGGAGTTATTCCATCAGTCAGCCATGAGTGGGAAGACTTGGAATGAGGCAAATAGAAAGAAAGATAAAAAGCAGGTGAAATACATTTCATATTTATTGCAACAGTTCCAGAGGAAGGCGATGAGATCCTTAACAGGTAAGATGGCAGCAAATAAAAAAGGGAGGTGGTGATAAATTCACCTCTTGCAAAGATTGAAATTGCTGGAGTGGTTGATATTAAAGTCTGGGACAGATATATATGTATATATACATACATATTTTTTTTTACAAATAAACATCAAAGAACCTGACAAGGCAATTTGCAAGCTAACACTTTGAGAGCACAAAAACAGACAACATACTCTAGTAGAGATTGAGTGTGATTATGAAACAACTATGATATTTCAGCCAGGACATTTTCTAGTGAGAAATTCTCCTATACACACCTGAGTCAAGAATGTGATCTAAATTCAGTTCCAAAGATTTCCTAAAATACTAATGTTCTAAACAATCTGAGTTAGAGTGGAGAATCTATAAAAAACAGTAGAATCTAATGTAAAATCAGATGACCACACTTTGATTTGGGATGTTTTTCTAAAACAGACTAAAGAATAGAGATAGTGAAATTGGATAAATCTAGGTGTGAATTTTTTTTTTTAAGAGGGAGGGGAAGGGAAGGAGAAAGAGAGGAAGAGAAACACCAATGTGTGGTTGCCTCTCACACATTCCCACTAGGGGTTTGGCCTGCAACCCAGGCATGTGCCTTGACTGGGAATCGAACCAGTGACCCCTTGGTTTGCAGGCTAGTATTCAGTCCACTGAGCCACACCAGTCAGGGCTAGGTGTGAATTCTGACATGAAGGATGTTGGGTAAGTTACCTTACCATCTTTCACTGAGATTTCCTCTTCTGTAAAAGGGGGATAGCAACACTACCTCATAGAATTATTTTAAGTATTACTTTAAATATGAAAGTAAATCACCTTGTCAAGACCAATTCAGAGTAAGGGCTCAATAAATACTAATTACAGAAAAAGAAGACACATATTTGTAATACAAATAAATATCAAGTAGAAATGAAAAGGAAATGAGGAGAATAATCCTTGTGAGGGAAGGAATATTGTCAAGAACTTTCCATATTAAAAATAGCTATAATTTCAAAAACAAAAAAATAGTGACAAGAGTAGCATCATTTACATTTTTGAAATTTTTTAATGCTCACTTAATATAATTAGATTTTTATATCTGCTTCTGCAAATAAAGGAAATTTAGCCTTATGTAGATGAGTAGTTGAAAAGGGAGGAGTATTTTAAGATGATTTTGCATATTTTTTCTTTGATACTACACAAAAGCTTATTTCTTAAAGTTTTGTTGCAAAACAGAACCTGAAATCATATCAGTGAACTTTTAACCTTCTGTCACACTAAAATCCATGGCTCTATCTTACACTTTAAATGGATAGTTTACCAATACGTAATTTTGTAATACTAAGCAGTGGTCATTTGGAAAACATTGATTCACTGCGTTTTACATAATTTCTAAATGTTAAAACATTTTGTTATATAACATCAGTCTCACCACCCACCTCATCAGAAATGTCTTTATGCGTGGGAAAGCCTTCAAGCTCATAGTGGCACACACACGTTTTCCAGAATTCTAATTTTTCACTCAAAACCTTGAATTTTAACATTTTCTATAAACACCGACAATATTGTCTTTGAAATAATTGGATCACTTTGTTAATTTTTTAGGAAGATTCTTCCTAATAGCCAACTCTGAGTTGTCTGTTCTCTCAAGCAGAAATTGTACTCCAGGAAAAAATAAGTCAAGTTCAGCTTGAAATTCACACTACAGAAACAAGAGCTTCCCCTTGAGACAACTGTCATATTTTGGTGCATGGCAGAAGTGCTTTATGCATAATTTGAATTTATTCATGTATAATAGAAAAAGATTTGCACTCAAACTATAAGATTTAAGATTTATTGAATAAACATTCTTCCTTTATGAAGTACATATTTTAAAAGAAACTGATAATGTTTTAACCGCAAATAAGCGTCAGTGAAGAAGACAGTGCCTACTACTATAACAGTTTTTTTGAAAGTCCTTTTATTTTATTTTTATGGCTTTTAAAAATTTAATCTTACTATATTTTTCCCATTACCATTTAGTCCCCGTATACCCCCCACCCCCCAGCAATCACCACACTGTTGTCCATGTGTTTGATGCCACTGCTTTGGTTTGTGCAGAGTCGCCAGCGGTTTTATTCATCATTGCTTTTTTTTTTTAAACCATCAATGCAAACGGCAACATACTAAAAAAAGGTGTATAATGTTTACTAATGACTAAGAAAAAAGTTTTGACCATACAGGTGACCCCTTCTCCCCTGCAAAAGTCCATGGACCACAATTTGGGAACATCGCTCTGTGACAGGAGTAAAAAATAAACTTGCATCACTTAAGCTATTCAATGTTGAAGTTGTTTGTGCAGCAATAAGCCCCTGTGCATGCAGAAATGGATACTTTGAAGCTGGGTGTTACCAGGACAACAACCAAAATATGGGACATTAAGCTAATGCTGGGCGTTTGAGCCACAGACCACAAGGAGACAGAGCTATGAGGCTGGGAATCTCTATTCTGCCTCTTCAAACATTTGGTGAAACTGTCACCAGTGATAAGGTGGCAAGCAGACACCTGTTCACGGACCCTATAGCTCTAGGGGAGGTGATGAGAAAGAATCAATAGGATCTTGTATGTTGGATGCTATTGCTGCTCTTTTAAGAATTTTATGAGAAAGAGATAAATTTAAACAAGAAATGGTAGGTTTTTTGACAAAAATGATAAGGAAGAGAATGTCCATAAATTCGAGTCCTTGAAGGAATGTTGAAGACAACTATTTCTAGGCTCCAAACAAAGAAATTGAGACCAAAAAAATTGTCTCTGGGAGTCAAAAGCCTACTAAATCTTAATCCTTATAGCAAAGATCAGACTCCAGATAGCCTCCCCAGCCATGTATGATGGGCTAATGTAGCTACTGTTAAGTAGAGAAACTGGCATATACAGGATAGAACTTAGGGTATAGTTGCTGATGTAGAGTTGACTAGATTGAAAGCCTACTAAGTTTCCAAGGAAATTTTTATGTCCTAAGAAGCCAGGAGTCAGATGTTTAAAATAACCATCTGGGCCCGCTACTTTCATGTGCCAGAAGTAAGCTGTGAATATTGGGCAGCCACCAACGTAGGCATACCGCCCATGCTCATAGGACAATGGAGGCCAGTGGGAAAGGAAGAACTTCCCAAAGCCTGGAGCCAAGGGTCTGGGATGAGACTGTTCTTCTTAGTAGAACTGAAGTCTAATTAAGGAACATCCCTCCAACCCCCACCACAGTAGACATCTTCACATCCTAGCTAGTGATCCTTCACATTGTTAGGGGCCAGTGTCTTTCATTATTTCTCTTTCTAAAAACAAGTTTCATGGGGGGAGGTAGAGGTGGGGTAAATGGTGATGGATGGAGACCAGACTTGGGGTGGTGAACACACCATACAGTGCACAGACGACGTGCTGTAGAATTGTGCATTGGAAGCTTGTGGAATTTTGTTAACCAGTGTCACCCTAATACATTCAATAAAAAGGAAAAAACAAAAGTAAAAACTAAATGAAAACAAATTTCCATTTTGCTTTTCTGAATACGCTTTATCACTGTATATTATTGTTATATATAAGGTAGTGCATCACTTTTTCTCTTAATTTTTGGGCTGCTGGCCCACAAGGACCCACATCCAGATCCCATGGAGACAACTGCCTATCACCCAACCACTGGCCCTGTGCTTTGACCTGGACCCAGTGACTAGATGGGATGTGGAGCTGCCTTTCTGGAGGAGGAATGAACGTATCTTATGCATGGGGAAAGAGTGAAACAGAGTGTGAGGTCTGAAGAATGGACTAGAAGATGCACTGCTCCTGTTCACCGGTCTCCATGTTCTCCTCTTCTTCCCGAGCAAGTAGGAGTGCTTTTTCCACACCCTTTTGGCATGGACTTGGGACTTATTTTTAGACAATGGAATTTGAGTGGAAGTATTGTGTGCCAATTTCTGAGCACAAAAATACCTCATTCTCTTTCTCCATCTGTTGGCTGATGCAGAAAATTTCAAAGATTTAGAGAGAGAAGATTAAAAAAAAAATGAGGCAGGTTCCCTGAGTGACTGCTTGAGTAGACTGCACTCTATTGACCCATACTGGATTTCGAAAAGAGTGTGAAATAAACTTTTATTATAATTACCTGCAGAGATTTGCAGATTTTTTTAATGTTATAGCTGTCAGCTACCCTGAGATGCTGAGATTCGCAGACAAAATTAGATCCTCCACCTATAGACTCAGCCACATAAACTCTCAACATATTTCTGATTTTTGACTCTAGGTATATAACACTTTTAAGATCACTAAGAAATTCTGTACCATGTTCTATCCTCATTGCTAATGTGTTCTTATAAATAATAAATAATACTCCCAAGATAATTCTGACCTTTTTTTAAAAACTGCAGAGTAACTATTGATTGTCAACCCACTATGTGCCAGGCATTGTGGTAGGTGCTTGTGATACCATGATAAACGTATCAGATGTGATCTCCAAACTCATAGAAATAATATTCTTGCTTTTGCTGACTTATTTGCATTTGACTTATATTCTCTTAATTTATGCTAGATGCTGTCCTAGCCCTGCCGAGAGATGAACTTTAATCTCTTGCTTCTGCCACCATATTCCAATTGGGACATCCATTCAGTTACCATAGTGTGAGTAAAATGTATTTTTAAAAAAGGGACATAAACAATGAAACTGGCTACCAGAAAATTACTGGTTATGTTACTGATTAGAAATTGAATTTCTTTGTCATATAGTTTTGGATCAATAATGTAGGGCTAAAAATGCAACTGTAATATGCAAATTAAGTTTTTTCAAGAACAATGAATGACCTTGACTTCCAGTATTTAAATATGATCTAGTGATTTAAAGTCAGGCATGCGTTCTGACAGAAGTTCTTCACGGACATGTACTCCTCTCACTTTGGCAGCGTTCTGCACACGGAAGTTCACTGGGCATGAAAACGGAGTTAGTGGCGGGGCAGCTCTTCAGTGACTTTTGTCGCCCCTACCCTGTCCACCCCTTGTCATTCTGAAAGTGTCCCTTCCACTTTGAAATACAGGCCATTTCATTTCTCTGAAGAGCTGACAGAGCTAGCCTTTTTGGCAACCTATCTTTGAGGCAGAACTCAAACTGACCTTGGTTATTCATTAACAACGTAGAATATTTTAAGTAAAATTTATTTTCAGTTGGTCTTTCTAAGCTTTAAATTATTTCCCTCAATTATAAAGTCCATGAATGCATCGTCATTAAGCCTTTGAAAAAGACTTTCCCATTAAGTTTCCTATATTATAATAATAAACTTACACGAAAGATTCCTAAAATTATTGAGGAAGTAGACACATAGGACTTGATGGCTTCACCACACATTTTATGGACTATTTTTATTTAACTAAATATTTGGTTATGTGGGTACTATTATGGACTTATATGTGGTATTGTAGTACTAAAGATTTTATTTTAACAGGGATTAACAGATCTATTAATTATTTACTAATATAAGTAAAAAGTTAGGCATGTGTTTGACAAAAACAAAGAGGACTTAAATTTTTCTACAAAAAATATCTACTATCTAGGTATTTAAAATTGACATTAAATTTCATTTCCTGCACTATGATATAACCTTGAGGTTAGTTTAAATATATTCAATGTTTATTGTAAGCTTATTAAAGGCAGGTATTAAAATTATACTTTTGTGTATTTTACAAAGCCAGCACAGCATTACTTTCATGAATGCCATTTGAGAAATATGTAATTCATTTGATAATCACATTTAAATGTTGCCTTATATTTTAAATTACAGTAAATTAATAGTTTCTTTAATAGGAATCTCAGTAATACATAATTGGTAATTACATCTCATTCTCTGACCAGCCCCAAGGGAGCTAAAATTATTGTTTTCTCTAGTCAGAGAGTGAAGAGGGGAGGGGGTACTGGGCATCAGGATGTTGGAAAGTGATTACTTAGTGATCAAAGGAGATTTTTAAAATTCAGTGGGTGGTTAAAACAATATACTTAAAAAAATCTGGCTGGCTGACTGTAAGGACAGAGCTCGAGCACTGTGTACGAGTCTCTGTGCAGGCGCTGCCGCCTGAGACGGAGTCGCTCTCAACAGGGCACGGTGCCCACTGGAATCGCCGTCTGGGTGAGCCACTTGTGCAGCTGGTTGGGCTGAGCTCTGGTGTGTTGGTTCTGAGTCCACTTGGGCGGGGTTGATGTCAGAGGTTGTGTGCAACTGGCCTTGAGCTACCTGTCTGGAGCTACCGCTTTATTCACTGTTCGTGGCTTTGTCTACTGGGCCTACTTGTGTGCGAGAGGGGCCAAGCTGTGTACAACGGTTGGTTTCCTCAAATTCTGAGTTGGGGTCAGATCTGTAAAAGGTCCAAGGTTCCCTGAAGTCTCCTCCACCTGTTGGCTACTCTAACATCACCTGTGGTTATTTGGTCTTTCTCCAGATCCTTCCAAAGAAAGATTGTAGAGTGGACCCAAGATGGCCATAACCTACAGACTCTCCACAAGCCTGGGTCAAGAGAATGGGGATAGTGGGTATCCTATCTGGAAACAGTGCCATCAGGCACTCAGTAGGGGAAAGTGGTCCCTACTCCAGAGCCACACACTTAGTCTCTGCCAGAGTCTCTAGCCCTAGCTCCCCTAGGATGAGCACACTGCAGGTGCAGGTTGGGTGCAGCCAGCCATCCCCACTGCAGGGGCAAACTCAGCAGTGTGGAGCCACCACGACTTGGGAAGACACAACTAAAGAGTCTCTTGTTGGGTCTGGTTCTGGCTGTGCCTGCAGGAAGTGGAAAACATTTTGTCTTCCCCTAGCTCTGCAGCCACACAACACAGCATCTGTCCCAGTCCTGTACAAGAGCCTCCAAGGGAGACATGTTCCAAAGGTCCCAGCTCTGAGCATCACCCTCTCCCCCTGGGGAACTGAGCAGTGTGGAGCCACAGGGACTTGGGAGGACAGATCAAAATAGTCTTCCATTGGGGGTGGTACTGGCTGAGTCTGCAGGAAGGGGGCAAGACTGGCTATGATTCCAAAGCCACACAGCTTAGAGACTGAGTGTCCACCAAGAGCGTCTTCAGAAAAAGTGAATACCACAGTTACCTGTTGGGTGCAGCCAACAGACCTTTCTGCTGGGCTCATGCTTGGCAAGGTGGTGTCTCCCTGTAGTTGCACATCCAGGTTAGTGTGCTTCCCAGGATGATGTTGTAGGAATAGGAGTGCTTAACCTTGGGAAGGAGGCACCTGAGGGTGGTGTGAGATAGGGACTCAGGATGGGGACCTCAGTGGCTGGCCTGTGTAGGTGTAGGGGCCAGCCCTCTCCACGTCCACATTTCAGCAGTCTCTACGTGGCTTCTTTTGTGAAGCCTTCAATGTAATACTTGTCCAGCTATCTTTCAGTTGGTCATTCAGGTTGATTGCTCTCTAATTTATCTGTAATTCAGTTTGGTGTCGGGAGGAGAGTATGGCTTTCACCTACTCCACAGCCCTCTTAGAATCTGAACCTGCATTTTATACAACTGAATTTTTGGCATGCCCCACCTCTCAAATTTCTTCCTTCATTAGCATATGTATATGCATATAAATATATAATTGCTTATATGCATACACTCTCTCATCTTGTTCTAAGAATGTTAACCTCAAAATAAATCCACTTACAGTGGTTTCAATAAATAAAGGTTTATTTTCCTCATGTTATTAGAATTTTGAAAGTAGGAAGGTGTTTGTATTGGTTTAACAGCTCAAGAGAGTCAGCTCCTTGTTCTTTGTCATTATTTTGGTCTTTCTTCAAGATGGCTACTGCAGATTTGCACATTTCTTTCAATGAGATAGGAAGGGGGAAGGAACAGTATCAGCAGTCTCTGCTTCTCTTACTAGAAAAACAAAACCATTTCAAGAACTATCCCCACGCCCCTACCCCCTGCTTCTGCTAATGTTTCATTGATCAGAACTATGTTTACAAGTCCGACTCTAGGTGCAAGGCAGGCTGGGGGAATGAGAAATTATTTGTTTAGCACCTATAGATGCAAGTGGCAAGGGAGTAGGGACCTAACAGTGTTTGCTAGAGAAGTGTTTAAAAGTTTTTTTCTTTTAATAAAAGGGATTAAATTGTTGATAAAATCTAACAAATGACTTTAAAGCAGAAAAAGTAATTACTAGGGCAGAATATTTATATTTAATCTGAATAGTTTATGCCAAATATTTGAGTAAAATAAAGGAAAGGGAGAAGAAAACTACCTCCAGGCTCTTGCAAATACATAAAGATAATCTACCTATCCTCGTTTTCTTTTTTATTTTGCCTGAAAATATTTTATTGAAGACAAGACAAAAAATATAAGTAAAATAACTAAAATAAACTTTTAATAATTGTTGAATCTAGGTAATGGCTAATGAGGACTCATTATACTATTCTTTTTCTCATGGTCATCAAGCCCAAGCAAGTTTTTATCCTATCTGGTGGGATACATTGTGGATATGGCCTATGTTACATTGAGAGACATTTTATAAAACCCATCTCTAGCCTTCAAATTTGTGGTAAATTCTTTCTAGTCATTCAAGTAATGAGTTACCTCCTGTTACTAGAAATTTGACTCAGTGCCACAATAAGTAGATTAGTTGCATTTTACAAATGAGATATATCACACAACTTGTTAAATTTCTGTATCCCTCAAGTCACACAGAAGTTAATTGGAGAGCCAAGATAAGTAATCAGTGCCAAGAAAGGGAACATGAATAAAGACAATGAAAATTGCCTAAGGGCAATTTAAATTGCTCCTGTTTATTCCCTGCACAAAAGAACACAGCCCAAATTGGTGTTTGGTTGGTGATAGCAAGGTGCCACAGAGGCCAGGACAAATGAGAGTTTTATCTGCTTTCGGCACTGACAGGTAAAAATGAACACATCCACCAGCTGATGTGCATTCAGCTTTAGTAATATAGGAAAGACTGATACACAGTTATCACACACATCAGGATCGTGTTCCAATTGCATTTAGTATTGCTTGAAATATGTTGACAGTGGGATTTGGAAATGTTGGTTATGATGAAAAAAAGTATTATTATATTAACAGTTTATTACTATGCTCCAGGGTGTTTGTCTTAACAGCAAAGTTCTCTGAGAAGAGGACCTGGTTCTGCTTTGCTCATTTTATACTGGTGTCTCTCCCATGTGCCACTGTGAGCACCAAAGTGATTAAAAATGCTCTTGATAATGTAAACCAATAAAATATTCCAATGAAGAGTATGCATGCATGCATGTGATGTATCGACGCATATCTCTCAGGTAACATGAATAAAAAGCGAATCAACTTGTCAAGAGCAGAGCTATTCGATGCATGACTCAATGAATGCTCTCCACCTGCTGCTGTTAGATAAATAGAGGGGTGGGCAAAAGTAGGCTCACGATTACATCATGACGTTGTTTGCATTAAAAAGCTGCTGTAATAATCATACCCTGCATGTCTTTTCCATATGAACAACTGCAAACCTACTTTTGCTCAGCCCTATATTCTTATATTTTCTTCTAATTATTCCTTACTATTTTTCTAGGTTTTTAATGAAAACCCTTAATTGTTTTACATGATCTTTTCCTCTTGGATACATATTTTTTTCTGCCCTTTATCCTGTAAATATAACCTAATGGCACTAGGAAGGCATCCTTCCAGAATAATTCTTCTTCTCAAGCACCTTCTCAAAATCAATTACAATGGTTTCAGGAAATTCACTCTCTCAGAAGTTATCGAAATGCTTACATTTGCTGAATCTAGAAAAATGTTGCTTTGCTCAACACTCGGAAAGATGTGTTCACTTAAGCAGCAAATAGTTCAAGGCGAATGGCCCACTCTGTGCCAGTCCGCATGCTAGGGGCTGAGAGTACAACGGTGAACGGGACAGACCTCCTACCTCACCAGTGAGGCACACAAGCAAAGAAGGCAAGAGACATAACAAAATGTGGTCAGTATTAGTGGGGAGGCACCGAGTGTTCAGCGTCTGCGTTTGAGAGACACCTCTCGCAGATGGGAAGATGATGTTTGAGGTGAGACCTGGAGGATGAGTGAAAGTTCATTAAATGCAGTTGGTGCGGGGAGGGAAGATTGTTTCGGGAAGAGAAACTAGCATATGGAAAGGCCAAGAAATAATCACAGTGAAGCTGGCTGATGGGATATATTCGGCCTCATTTTAACATTCTTTCTACTTTGTTATATACTGAAAAATAATTCTGGCAGGTCATTTGGAAAATGACCTCTTATTTCTAGGTATTATTCTATATAAACAGTGGGCAAAAATCTTTAGTGTTTACTGTAGTATTATATATGAAAACAAGTGAAAACAACATGAATATCTAAAAATGGAGTATTGGTTAAATAAAATACATATATATCACCCATTGGAAACAATAATTTACAAAGACAATTCACATTGGCTAAAAGCAGGGCTTTGGAGTTAACTAGGCTAAAATCACATCTATGCCACCTACCAGCTGAGCATTACTGAAGTTACTTAAACCATCTATGCCTCAACTTCTTCATCTATAAAGTGGAAATTAGAATAGTACTCATATTAACAAAATATATTGAGGACTAAGTGTTATCAGTGTTAATTTCTGGGTGGTGGGATCATTTTATTTTTTCTTTCTTTCTTACAATTTTAGTTTTCTTTTGCCATATTTTTCTCTCAGTCTGCCTCTGTCTCTCTCTCTCTCTCTGTACATACAGAAAAAATTAAGATATAAGTTTATCCAATCTTTTGATTTCATACACTGGATTTTTTTTCTTAGCAAAGACTGGAATAATGTAAAAATTAACATATTGAATCATTCCCAATATTGCTCTAATTAATCACCGTGATGAAGATGTAGAAGTGGGTTAGATTAGAGAAGCCAGAAGATGAAAGGTCACACTGTCTGGCTGACTACACAGAATATCAGCGCCATTCGAAGAATTTTAATAAAGCAAGGTTGGCTCAAGGTCAAATTGTGAAGTCTCCCTCCATTTTCCTTTCTCTGTTTTTACAGACTTGCTCTTTCCCACCATGACGAAAAAGCCTAATGTTTTCATGCAGCCTTTGCTGATCATCAAATACCCCATTACCTGGACATTTTTCCCATGGAAAAAATATCAATGTTTTAAATACCATGTTGTATTAGAGCATCTGAACACGTTTTCTGCTAGTTTTTATCCTTTCCTGCTATGTACAGTTACCTATATGGAGAGCAATTTAGAGAAAGTCCCAGTTCTTATTTTAAACCTATATAAGTAAAATATTTAATAGGATACTATGATCTCTGAGGGTGGGGTTCTTAATGTCTTCTTCACTTCTGTAATTCCATTGCTCCGCAAAATGTGCGGTGTATTGAAAGCACTTAAATGTTTACTACATTTGTTGAAGACACTGAAAAGAAATGAAGTCAGGGACTGAATATGGCAAGGTGACCAGTGTGATATTTTTTTGTTAAGTTATTTTAGGGTGTTGTGGGACTGCTTGGCAGAGCAGGACTCTGCCTCAGTGACCAGCACACATTCTTCTCCCATGACCAGCTCCAGGCAGCCAATGGGCCAGTGCAGAGGAGAAATTCAAATGTGGTCCTAGACGTTACAGGTGACAGGAAATGGTGCTGCAGTCTTTGGGGGTGAGGGCCATGCCAGAACCCTCTCAGAGACTTGGAATGTGAGAGGGAAGACTGTGGCAGAGGTGGTGGTCAAAGCAGAAGTGGCCAAAGAAAGCTGCCTTAAAATTCCTTTCAGCTTAGCCTTGAAGACATAAAGAAACGAAAGAGAAAAAGGAATAAAAACTTGCAGACATTGCCGAACGCTGAGTCATATGATGATGCGCCATGCCAAATAATCACCAATGTTTCTACACTGTTAAAAAAATTATGTGGACCCCAATGGAATGCTAGCTTTAGATTTGGAAAATGAATAATTCAAAGTGAAAAAGCCGAAGATATCCTACAACAGAGAAAAGAATATTACTACCTTGAACCCCAGCTATTTTGCTCTGAACTGCTGTATTTGAGTTCTCAAATATTATGTGTCTGAGACATGATTAGAGATTTAATTGGTGATTTCTTAGGCTCAGGGACTAGGTAACAGACCAACTCTGAACTAGCTCTAAGTATGCATGGTTTAAAACAGTGCCTCAACAAAATAATAAATTATGCTGTGGACTTTCAGGATAGCTATTATTGAGTCAAAATCTCAGATATTATTGTGTGAGTGGATGTAAAAAATTTTTTATTTGCTTTATATAAAGTTTTTCATCAACCAGTGGGAGGCAATTAGTTCAGTTCAGAAAGTTTAAGATCTGTTCACACACATACACACACATACATTTTAAAAAGTTTTCAAAGCAACTGCAGTTTGTTCCTTTAAAAATAAAATTCTTTATAAGATAAAAAAGTAACTTTGAGTTCAATTTAAAGTTTAGTTTTTAGAGAATATTGCTCTAGCTCTTTGACCTAGCATGGGGATAATTCCCTAAACCTGGTAAACTTACTTTTCCACTCATAACTTTCACTAAGCCCCTATATTCCATACAAAGCAGATTTTATTCTAAGTAAATAAATACTCATGCACTCCTACCTGTATTTATTTTCATGTCATATCTTTACCTCATTGGACTGTTGAAATGCTTTCCATCTGTCAGGACCTACATCAAATACTTCTTTTCAGTGACTGTCCTCCGGCACCAGAGCCAGTAGTGGTCTCCAGTTAATCAGAACTGGAGTCACCTGTCACCTACTCATGTCCCTCAACTATGCTTACAGTACACATGCCGCATGTCCCTAACAGACCTAGCTTCTAAAGAAGACATCTGTTTTGCCCTGGCTGGTGTAGCTCAGTGGATTGAGCGCAGGCTAGGAACCAGGCGGTCCCGGTTCGATTCCTGGGCAGGGCACATGCCTAGGTTGTGGGCCAGGTCCCCAGTGAGGGCCATGTGAGAGGCAACCATACATCACTGTTTCTCTCCCTCTCTTTCTCCCTCCCTTCTCCTCTCTCTAAAAATAAATAAATAAATAAAAGAAGACATCTGTTTTAATTCAGCATTCTCTATGGTATGTGTCCAAGTGCCTCACACAAAGCAAGTTGTCCATAGCTTTGTTGAAGCATTTTATATATTTACTAGAATAGTCCAGTTCTACTGGGACAGCCATCCTCACTAAGGGGAAGACACCTGCCTAGACAGCCGATCACTCTGATGCCTTCTCTCACACGTTTACTGATGACTGATTTTTTAATATTTTGTTACATATACATGATGTGTCTTTTGAAACTTAGTTGTGCAATATCATTACTAGTAAATAGTTTAACTTTCTTTTACGGAGTAGATACTTTTTAATTTGTGTTATCTTATCCCTCAAATTCAAAATGGCAGAAAGTTTCTTAGAGCCTCTCTACTATGTACCATCAACTATCACCTAATGGCAGTGCACCCACGGGGTCGTGATAGGCATGTTGGTTGATTTTGAACTACTTATAAAATAATTATAGCAAAAACCATAAAACAATAAAGAATGATGTCAAAGGCATAATAATCCTTCATCAAAATCTAATCTATCATGCCTGTCATTCTCTTGGGATCATGTTCTTTGCTAGAGTTAATCCAATAAAGCAAATCACTAAATCAAGTTAAGTCATTAATGACAATATTTTTACATTTCACATAATATTTTAATCTTAATAGAAGACTTCTATAATTCATCTGCCTCTCTCCAACTGAGGAAATTACTTGGGGAGTTGTAAATTGTTTTAAAGGTCCAACACAGAACATCACATGATTTTTTTATTGACACTTATTTAAAATGAAAAAATACTTTGTTTTGAAGAACAAAAATAATATTGTAGTATTTATCTCTGTGGGCTAGGATGGAATCTGAAACGATGTAGCCAAATAAAATAAAATCATTAAACTGTACAATTTTGGAGAGGTTTCGTGTTTTAGATACTGAATTTGAAAATTGCACATCCACCCAACACAGAAGTCATATTTGCCTTCTAAAAAAGTCCCAGGTATACAATTTGTCTCCCTAGGTCCAAAAAATTAAAATAAAATGAAAATCTTAAAATATTCAAGAGCTTGATAAGGAGAAAAAAGCAATTTAAAAACTGATATTAATTAAAATTTTACATGGTTCATATGTTTAAAAAAATTCATTTATTTCCTTACCAAATTTTTGGGAATGAAATAGAATACTAAGGACACAGAGAGAAAAGAGCACAAGTGTAACAGCTACAAAGGAGCATGGTTATAATGCTGCCGGACTCATTGTCTGTATTCTGGTAGTACGAAGAATACACAATAAATTTAAATTTAAAAACCAAATAAGAAATATAAATATTATTAAAGAGATATTACATAAAAGTTAAAAAACAGAGCTATATCATACCGTTTAGCCTCAATAAATGAAACAAATATTTCTACTTTTTTTTTTTGCTTAAAAACTTGTTTCCATTAGTCTTTTGGATTAAGATACTAGTCAAACAGAAATTACAATGTATTAAAAGTACCTGGCGAAATGGTATTTCATTAAGAATTAAAATTAATGTAAATTAACTATAAATGTAGGTTACAGTTTTATGTGTGGAAACGTTATAAAATATAATGACTATAACACATCAAATCATTTTCAACATACTTAAGCTCTTTTCCTAACAATCAAATCAATGGAGCGCCTCCATTTATTACATATGCCACCAGCATTTCCAAATCCACCATGATCATATAGGCGACCAAATTTATGGATGTTGTTCTGAATCATCTGAATTCTGTAATCTAAACTATATACCTGTAGTAGACTGAGGAGTGGCTTCAAAAAGGTATGTCCAAGTCCTAAACTCTGACACCTGTGAATGTGATCTTATTTTAAAAAAGGGTCTTGGGATCTCCAGGTGACAGCATGTAAGTTTAGGGTGGGCCCTGTGACCAATCATGAGCATTCATACACGATAATCAGAAAAACAGAAACGAGAAAGGCTAACCCACGTGCACACAGAGAGAGATTGGAGTGATATATGTATAAACCAAGAATTGCTAAGGGTTGGGTGAGCCTAAGGCACGAGAATTCAGAAAAGAGGCCCGGAACAGACTGCTTCTCCTTCAGTGACCCCAGAAGGAGCTGACCTTGCTAAGGACCAACTTGATTTCAGATTCCCTGTCTCCGAACTACGAAAGAATAAATTTATGTTGTTTTAAGTCACCCAGTTTGTGGTAATTCGTTACAGCAGTCCTAGGAAACTAATATACGTTAGAACAAAATTATAAAAATGATAATGACTGTCAGTACTTTTTAAATTGATTTTAATCTGCTTTATCAAAACATACCTTAATTAAAAATTTTCCATTTAAAAGCTTTGTAGAATTCAGATACATAGTAAAACATGTATCATAACATCTAGCAATATACAACTTGTATAAATTATTATTTTAAAGGACAGTTATTCTCTTATAACCTTGTTTGTTTTGATTCATTTTTTAATTTATGTTTTTGTTGTATTTTTTCCATTACCATTTACTCCCTTTATACCCCTGCCCCCACTCCATATCACCACATACTGTTGTCCATGTATAAGTCTTTTTCTTTTTTGCTCAATACCCCACCCCACCAGCTGTCATCTGCTCTCCATCTATGTGTCTGTCTCTATTTTGCTTGTTAGTTCAGTTTGTTCATTAGATCCCACATATGAGTGAGATCATATGGTATTTGTCTTTCTCTGATTGGCTTACTTAACTGAGCATAATGTTCTCCAGGTCCATCCATACTGTCGCAAAGGGTAAAATTTTCTTTTCTACTGATAGACACAACACCACAAATCATCAGAGAAATGCAAATTAAAAGCACAATGAGATATCATCTCACACCTGTCAGAATGGCTACCATCAATAAACGAAAAAACAAGTGCTGGTGAGGATGTGGAGAAAGGAGAACCCTTTGCACTGCTGGTAGGAATGCAGACTGGTGCAGCCACTGGAGAAAGCAGTATGGAGATGCCTCAAAAAATTAAAAACGGATCTGCTTTTTGACCCAGTGATCCCACTTCTGGGAATACGTCCAAAAGAACCCAAAGCACTGATTCAAAAGGATATAAGAACTCCTATGTTCTTGTAGCTGACTTGGTGTACAGTATTCTAACTATTAAGCATTGTGATCAGTCTTGCACTGATGACTAATAATATTGCTTTTGTCATTTAGTACCAATAATTAATTATAATTTTTTAAAAATATTAAGTACATGTATTAGAGTGAATCCATCTGGAGATGGCAGGAAGATGCTGTCAATCTTATCATTGAACAGGGAGACAGAATATCTGTGTTCTGTCTCTTGCTCTGGCATTTTAGTTATATGAACATGGGATTAACTATATCTCAATTTCTTTGTTTGTAAGGTATCACTGACAACATTTTCCCGTCTAACTCCTTAAAATTCTCTATGAAATAAAATGAAAGGTATGTGAGGATCATGTCTACATGATTGGAGCTATATACTTCAACATTTTCTAATTTGAGTAATGTTTGATCATAAAGTACAAAGAAAATGTATGTGTGAACCAGTGGAAATATTTTATAGAACTGAAGTTAGTTCTCAAAAACAGTAGCTTCTTCTAAGTTGCAAAAAGTAATACATCGAACTAACAAATATTAAATTTGAAAATAATTTAGTCCTCAAAAGACATGCATAACCACTTTATTCTTGTTAATAAATGAAAAAGAAGACAGACTAAAAGAAGTTGATAGCATAACCTAATATCTTTATTTTCCCATGTTGATCTAGCAATAGTTTTATATTAACATTTGGTTTTGAAAATATTTATCATTAGCAGTTCAAAGGTTCCATTGTTATGTTAAAATGACCATATTGGAGGGAGAGAGGCACTAACTTAAGTAACTTTGTTGATAAAAGGAGTCTATAACACTAAGCACAAAAGTAATCACACATAAGTACGGTTCTCTTGTTGATCAAGCTGTTTCCCATAAGGAAATGATTTAGCCATTCTGAAACCACTATACATGTGTAGTGGGACTGAAAAATTAATAAATATATGGTGGATAGTGGAAACCAAGTCTTGAACTATTGGAATGGGAAGTTATGGAGAAACAAGAGGAGGAGGAGGGTAGAATAATCTGTGCAGAAATGGATTTGAGTTGAAGATAGTAGGAACTCACATTTAGTTTACTCTAGATACAGATAGTTACACATAGAAATATTTCCGTGTGTAATATGTATTAGTTTGCACACATATATTTCCCTGCCCTGTCAGCTGACAGGGTCTGGAAACAATGACACCCCACCAGCAAGAACACACCTAGTACTCCAAGTTTGGTTTCTAATGCCATTATTTAATAAAAGGTGCCGGAGCTCCTTGGAGAAATGGCTGATTCTAGGACTGGTCAGGAAATATACAAGATGAGGCCAAAGCATCTGTAGAGCCAAAAAATAAGAACGGGATAAAAAAAATATGGATGTATGTCAAAGGAACACACTAGTCAAATGATAGAATACCTAATGGTTAAAGCTGGAATAATCTCAGCAATAAAGTAAACAAAGTTGTATTGGATTATAACCTAAAGTATAAATAAACATCGGTGAGTCCGTACTGGCACGTTATCATTGTTCTTTTTTTTTTCCAACTAAAATCCTGTAGCACTAGGGTAATCATAAGACAAACATAACACAAGTCTCTGCAGAGGGACATTTTAAAAAATATCAGACCAGTCATTAAAAAAACAAGGAAAATCTGAAAAACTGCCACAGCAAAGAGGAGCTTAGGGAGACAGGATGACCAAATGCAGTGCAGTATTTGGATGATATCCTAGAACAGAAAAGGACATTAGGTAAAAACTAAGAAAATATGAATAAATTATTTTAATTAATAATAATGTATCAATCTTGGTTAATCAAATGTGAAAATTGTACCATATTAACATGGATAATAAAGGGGAAAGTAATCATGGAGGTGTATGGGAACTCCATGTAATATCTTTGCAATTTTTCTATAAATCTAAATACTTCTACTTCTCAAAAAGATTTCTTAAAAAAAGATTATATTCATAGAAATTTAGACAAAGAAGCAGACTTATTCCCACATTCCAATGACCTCACATTATGAATAAAACTGAGATACATACTCGCTTGTGGTCATAAAAGTTATTAAAGGAACTAAACTGAGATTTGTATTTAGTTTTAATGTATTATCCTCTATACTAAATATAAATTTATTACTCGAGACAAATGTAAAGTGCATAGGATTAGTTTTACAAGGGGTCCCCTTAAACTGGAATTATCTTCTGGAGGGCAGGCCCCTTCTAGCACAGGCTTCCTCAACTAGGTGAGTGTTCTAGGAATCCATCTGTACGTGCATGCCAGCCAGCGTTGTTGCTGTGAGAAGCTGCGTTCAGCTACAGTGATTTGTTTTTGAAGACTCTTTGAATGGATTTGCCCATTTCATGATGGGTGATTTATGAGCACACCTGCCCACACCACTCTGAGTGTTCAGTAGTTTTTGACCAAAAATGGCATGATTCCCCGTGCCCCATCCTCCCTATTCACCCAATCTTTTTTTTTTTTTAGGTTTTTTTTTTTTTACTTTATTGTTGTTCAATTACAGTTGTCTGCATACTCTCTCCTTCCCTCCCCCTCCAATCCCACCTTCCTTCCCTGCCTCCCCCCCCACCACTTGGTTTTGTCCATGTGTCCTCTATAGTGGTTCCTGAAAGCCCCAGGGGGGAGGGGAGATGGGACAATGGGGAGAAGGGTTTTCAGGAACCTATTCACCCAATCTTGCCCTGAGCAACTTTTTTTGTCTCTCTGGATTAACAAAGTCCTCAAAGGGAAACGTTTTGCTGATGTGAAAGAGGTGAAACAAAAAACAGCAGAAGCACTAAAAGGCACCAAAATTAGCAAGTTCAAAAGTGTTTAGAGGAGTGGGAAAAATGTCTCCATAGGTGTACTGTATCAGATGGAGAGTATTTGAAGGTAACTGAGGTATAACCAGGTAAGAACATATATATGATTTTTATACATAAATTCCAGTTTTGGGGGTTCCTCTTCATGTGTTATTTTCTGATGATCCCATTTCAGTAGATGCTGTGCATAACTCAGTAATATTTGTGGCATAATTTCAATAGAGCTCATAGTAATTTGCTATTTCAAATAACTGGAAAATAAAAAGCAGTGCTTAGAGAATATCATATTGTATATTTTACTTACTAAATTAATAGAAGATACTATTTTTTAAAGATCATGTATGTGCTCTTTTATAACTCAGTGATTCCCTAATGGGCTTTGGGTGTGTATTTTTGCACACCTTGAAACTTGGCCTTTACAATTACTTTGTGCAGACCATCGACCTCTTCCTCCATGACCATATTTCTAGTTTCACTTTGTCATGTACTTTGTTAGCCTTTGGCAGCCGGTTTCCTCCTCCGGCTCTGTTACTTCTGAGAAGTCAGCCACACGGCATCAAAGAGAGCACCGGAACAGAGGAGTTTTGGGCTCTGCCACTTTTTAGCAATGAAATTTGAAACAACTATTTAAACTTTTTGAGCTTCTAAGGATTATTTAAAGATATAATAATATATGTGCTATATCTATCTTTATTTTACTTGTTTTCTATGAGGTGAAAGTAAGCACCTAAGCTTATAAGATTTTAGGATCCAAAACAGTTACAGTAGAAATGAATAATATAGATAGCTAATAAACATTTTTTGAGAATGAGCCTGTATTTAGAGCAAATGAGAGACCTGTATTCTCATTTATTTCATGAGAATAAAAGGTCCAGCACTATACTAAAGTACTTTGTATCTATTACTATATTTAATTACTATGTAGTAGGTTTATTAACATTTCCATTGACAGTTAAAAAAATGAGCCATAGAAAGGTTAAATGACTTGCCCATATGAACAGTAGTGGTGGAATCTGGAATTATGCACTACTTTTTCAATTTGAAGTAGGTTATTTATTTATTTATGCTAAATTTTAATTTCTTTAGTATGTCTGAATAAACAACAACAATAAAAAATGAAACAATGCTCATGGAATCGCCACAAAGAAAGTGCTTTCTTCTTCATTATAACATTTAGGATGCATTTGACTGAAAGTAGTAGAAAACCTGGCTTATATTGGCTTAAACAATAAATAATACTGTTTTAACTTGATATATAAGGTAAATTTTAGAGGTAGGGTGGCTCTGGGGAGCCTCCATCTCTCCATTCTGCCATTTCCTAAGACTGCTTCATTTTGTAGTGAAATAGGGATACATTTAATGATCTTGATTTCATGTATAATATCCAAATAAGAAAATGTACACAGGAATAAAAGAGGCAGTTTGTTTTCTGTGTATCTTCTTAAGACTAGGGACACTTTTTTGCAGACCTCCATTCCTGTCTCATTGGGCAGAATTGGCTCTAAACCAATCACTGGCAAAGAGATTGGAATGGCCATGACTGGGCTAGACCAATCATGATTTACCTTGGAGCTTGAAATAGATGCCTCCTTCTTGGAGACTTGTGAGGGAGGGCAGAGACCTAAATAAAATCAGAATTCTGCCAGCACAGAAGAGAAAGAGTCCAGAGGTCAAGAACTAGTCACGTGCAGACACCCCGCAATCAAGTAAATGGAGGTGCCACAGCCAGACCTCAGGCTACCGCTCTTATTACTTTTTATTTGTAGTTTGTTGCTTCTACTTTATAAGATATGGCTTCCAGCTGCATTAAATATTATTTTCTAAAGGTAATATAATCAAAGGACTTACTAGAGTTTTACTATACTGAATTAAAAAAAAAACTGACAAATAACTCACAACATGACTTAGAAAGTAAAGACTGGAATTCACCCTATATTCTGTCTAGTCACCTATTTTAATTTATATATTTCATGATAATAAAAGGTCTCAAGCAATGCAATAAACTTCCCTGTGAAAATTTAGCCTGTGCATATGCTCACAGATCAATTAAAGAAGCATTGTAATGAGAAAAATGATAAAAAAAAAAAAAAACCACGCTGCCAGTCTGCTTCCCCAGGTGTAAACAAGAATTCTTGGTACTTGTAGCAAAATGAAAAGAACATGTAAACCAAAAAGAAATTGGTGTGAACCCCACGTCCACTCCATTTTATTTGTGTGATCCTAGGTCTATCACTTTTTTAAATTTATATTTTGAGTTATGATCCAATACAACTCAGACTGTTTTCTTTGATTCCTCATTTGTAGAACTGTGATCATTTGTATTTCACCACTGTGAGGTACACATTAGCTAAATGTGGGAAATGAGCAATACATACTGTTTTTATTTTTTCTGCTTTCTCTATATAGACTGTTCCTAGAGCTTCAGTCACATCTGAAGCAATTATTATGCTTCATTTGCCATGTCAAGTCAGGTAAAAAATGCGTGTGAACAAATCTGTGGTGACTCTCAAATAGTCTGAAGCAGGTGGGTGTAGAAGAAAGAGAGCAAGACCATCAAGTGAGACCAAAGTAATAATGTTCAGTAGGAAGACTTGGAATGTGAAATCTGTAGAATGTTCAATCATTGACTTATTCACTGCATCCTTGAGTTAATTACTTGCACCCAGTACCTTTGTATATTTTGGCTGGAAACACCTTGGTATATGTGATACTTAATATTATGTGAACTGGGCTGGGCTATGGTGCCAAGATATTTGAACAAATGTTATTCTGAAAGGTATTTTTTTGGAGGAGATAAACATTTAAATCAGTAGACTTTGAATAAAGCAGATTGATTACCCTCCATAATGTGGGTGGACCTCATCTAATCCAAATTGCTATTTTTAATAGAAAAAAGAATGAATAAAACCTACCACCTCTTCTCTCTCTCTTTCTCTCTCTCCCTCGTGCCTCCTTCTCTGTCATGAGAGACACACACAAGACATACATTACGTCTGTTCGCCCGATTTCTCTGGAGAACCCTAACTAATAGAGCACAGTATTCACCCCTTGTCCGTGGTTTCACTTTCCATGCTTTTAGTTACTTGCTGTCAACCTTGGTCCAAAAATATTACATGAAAAATTCCAGAAATAAGTAATTCATAACGTTTTAAACTGTGCTCTGTTCTGAGCAGCATGATGAAATTTCACACTTCCCCTCTCTGTTTTGCCCTGGATGCAAATCATCCCTTGGTTCATTGTATCCATGCTTTATCCACTACCCACTGTAAATCACTTACTAGACATCTCGGTTATGAGAGAGAAAGACCACATTTACGTATCTTCTACTATAGCATATTGTTATAATTATTCTACTTTAGTATTAATTATTGTTGTTAATCTCTGTGTCTAATGTATAAATTGAACTTTATCATAGGTACATACAGGAAAAACAGTATATATAGGGCTCAGTACTATTCCTGGTTTCAGGCATCCACCGGGGACCTTGGAACTCATCCCCTATAGATAAGCGGGGACTGCTGTAAGTATCATGGGCCTGTCTTAAACATTTCACGATGTAGTGGAAAGGCACATATAATGGGAAGAGAAGATTTGGTTTCATTTGGAGCTCTGCATTTCCTTTTGCTAAGTTTGCTTGGTTGCTTCTTAGTTGGCTGATTTACTCTTCTGGACTATATATTTTCTGTATATACTATCTGGTGGTAATCATATCCACCTTAATAGAGAGACATGAATATCAATGTAAAAGGTATTTTCTAATTACAAAGTATAATATTGGTTATCATAATTTTTCTGACCATGTTAAGCATCATTATTCACATAACTTGCTAGAAAATGATCCATTGATTAATGGACACAAGAGGACTTCTTCCTAGGGAAGCACAGCCTATGTCTCAAAAGTGCAAACTTAGCTTTGGGGAAATTCTTAGAAAAAATTCTAAAACAAGGAAATCATATCTCATGACTTCTGAGAATAACCACGAGCCTGCCCTTGTATCAACCATCATTGACTTACTGTTCAAAAGGCCTTTGCAAAGATTTTCAGCCCAGAATGGTACTACTGTATTTGACCAAGATATTGTCATCACTACATGTGAGGTCTGTCCAGAAGGTATCCAGCCATGTAATATGAAAAATAGAGACATTTATTGAAGAAGATACAAGACACAAGAAACATTGTCCATAGGACAATGATGCCTCAATCCCTTTCAACGTAGGCCTTGGTACCTCACACAGTTTTCCAATTGCCATCAGCTGCCCCATCATATTTTCCTGAATCTTATTGATGATATGAAGTCTCTTCCCCTTCAAAGGTGATTTTAGTTTTGGAAAAAACAAAAGTTGCAGTGCCCCAAATGTGGGCTGTAGGGGGACTGAGTCACCTGGGTGGTTTGATGTTTTGCCAAAAAACTCTGCATAAGATGTGATGCATGAGCAGGCGCATTGTTGTGATGAAACTGCCAATCACCAGTTGCCCATAGCTGCAGCCTTCTGAATCATCTGAATAGTTTCCAAAGAGTAATGTTCAAACTCAACATAAAATTTCATGCAGGTCTGTTGCTCTACTCACTCAGTCATTTTGAATGTGATGGTCACACAGTACACGTGCTCACTCAGTGGTATCTATCACCCCCACTGAGTAGCGCAGTGAAGTCATCACTGTTCACACACGAGCATTCCAGTCCACTCTCCTTGGCTGTCAGGTTACACTGATGTGACACAAACTGATCTTGTTATATTAACAATGGCTGGACGTTTTCCAGACAGATCTTCATATTTTAATATACTTAAACCAGATCAAAACATACTCCCTGACATTTTACCATAGACTATATTTCTGAGTTTAGTCTCTGGATCGAAGGTAAATGAAGCTTAGTAACTTGACACTCTGTAGTAGCAGGGTTGGAAAAGCTCACACTTCATTAAAAAGCTATAATTTAGTTAACTGTGACTAAACACATTTTTCCAGGTAAGCATTAGTAGATGGGATGACACATTCAGATTTACATCTATTCAAGTGATGCATTAACAGAATTTTCTTCCTCAAATCAATTTCTTCACACATATAAATGCCATTTGGTGGATGGGAACACTCCCTCGTGGAACATTCCCTAGTGACTTTTTTTTCTGTCAAGTCTTCCTTGATTTCTATGTCCCTGTTTTTTTATGACTATGATTTAAATGAGCTCCCTAAGTCACAGAAGTATTTGCAAAGTTGACAACTGCAAATAAGTGATCATATTGATGTATGTTATTTATTATGAGATGTTAACAGTTTGACTTAATATCCTAGCAGTCTAGGTTGAAGTTAAAGATAAATGGACATCATCTGAAATAGGTAAGTCAGTCAAGCAGCCTGTCTCTTAGAAATCTCTTCTAGTATCTTCTCTGCACTCACTCTAAACCCTGGCCCCTTTGGGGGTTCAAGTCAAAAACCTCTTCTCAGTCAACAGCAATTTATTGAGCTTTTATTATGGGTAAGGCATTCTTCTAGGTGCTAAAGACACTGCACTTGACGCCGGAGTTGAAATTCAATCTGGAAGATTTATCACTGAAATTATAGCCAGTGGGACCAGTCTCATTTAATGGAAGTTTTTATTTATAGTATATGGTAGAAGGGAATGAAGGCCAAAGGAAGTACAAAAGACTGTTTTTTTCTTCTGAAAACTTGGAGAACACAAACTCTTTAAATGGTAATAGATTCCAATAGTTTAGAAAATCAAATGTACTTTTTGTAGTCTCTGGACCTTTGTACATGACCATTTTTAATCAATGACCAGCTTCTATGCCTTTTCTTCTCCAGAAGCAAATGTCACTGCCACCCACAAGTGCTCCTGACTATTCAGGTCGGATGACTATGTTCCTCTCCCATATCACCTGATCTTTCCCTGGCTGCAGCACTGCAATGCTCGCTCAGTTTCATCTGTCTTTCTTGAAAAACTGTGAACATTCTGACAAAAGGAACCATGTATTTCTTGATTGATATTTATCTCTAGGGCACATAGTAGGTGCTCAATCTATATATTTAAAAAAAAAACACCCAAATGAATGGGTCAGTTAAGTCACAATAAGTACCGAAATTGCAGATCCCTTCTCTAAATCTAATAACCTTCATGTCTCTGCCCCATTCATTCTTTAACTTATTCATTCAATAATTATGAATTAAGCTTCTATCTTTGTATATCAAAATTGTAATTATATATTCAACATGTGCTGCTTAAGAAAGCATATCTGAATATGAATTAATTAACTAGGTCATCAATTACTGATATTAAAATACTTATTTCCAATATAATCTATAAATTCATGATTTTATTTTAATTATTTAGGTTTTTAATGTTTTTAAATATTCATCAACTGCCACTTATTTTCCTCTTGTGTGCCCTTCCCCCAACCAGAATATAAGCTCCACGAGGACAAGGATTTTTGACTATTTTATTCAGTGCTTTCCCCTCAAGTTCTTAGAATATTCCTGGCACATACTAATTACTCAATTACTGTTTGTTGCATGAATGAGATAATAAATTAATTAATATACATTAGAAATAACTTTGGTTTGTAGATTAAATCCCTGGATTCAAGATCTGGCTGAAAAACTCTTACAGTACCACCTCCACAGAGTTTCGTGAGGATTAAATAAGATGATGTTTATAAAAGCAAATTGAGAAATATTGACCAAATGTAAGGTATCATTAATAATCTTGAAGCAGAAAAACATCCCATTATAATAACACTGATAAAAGTTAACAGTAGCATTTATTAAATTGTATTTTTCTGTTTTATAAGCTAGTCCATGAAAATTTGAATTCATGTCTGAAGTTTATCTGCCTATCTCACCAACACACCAAGTGGCTAGTACCAGACTGTTCCCAGTCAATACTCTTAACTAACTTTGTGTAGAGTCATATTCAGCTCTTACACCAGTGGAAGAAGGGAAAGAGAAAGAACCTGCTTGCAATGACAAACTGACATATTTCCCACACATGTAAATGATTGACTTCCTGTTCATTTGAGATGAAACAAGTTTTTTCTAGTTAAAATTGAAAGTGTGGAAACTTCTGGCCAAGATGGAGGCATAGGTAGATATGCTTCACTTCCTTTCACAACCAAAAAAAGGACAACAAAAAATTTAAAAACAAAAAACAGCCAGAACTACCAGAAAATCAAAATATTTGAAAGTCTAACAACCAAGGAGTTAAAGAAGAAACATTCATCCAGACTGGTAGGAGGGGCAGAGATAGGTAGCTAGGGCTGAGAGGATGTCCAGCAAGATAGCAGCTGGGGGACTACGCAGTCCCACATTTGCATGCAGATAAATGGGGAGAAACAACTGGGGAGTGAGAAAGACCATGCAACCCAGGGTTCCAGTGTGGGAAATAAAGCCTCAGAACCTCTAGCTATAAAATCCTGTGGGGGTTGAAGTGTCAGGAGAAACTCCCAGTCTCACAGGAGAGTCTGTTGGAGAGACGCATGGGGTCCTAGAACATACACAAACCAGCCCACCTGGAAATCAGCACCAGAAAGGTGGACTTCTCTTGTAGGTAATGGGGGAAGTTAGAAAAGTCAGGCAAGAACTGAGCAAGTGGCATTGTTCTCTCTCTGACCCCTCCCTCACATACTGCACCACAATGCAGCAACATTGGCTGCCCCACCCTGGTGAATACCTAAGGCTTTGCCCCCTACAATGTAACAGGTGTGCTGAGACAAAGAAATATGACCCAAATAAAAGAACAGATCAAAACTCCAAAAATAGAACTAAGCAATGAAGAGATAGCCAACCTATCACATGCAGAGTTCAAAAGACTGGTAATCAGGATGCTCACAGAAATGATTGAGTATGGCCACAAAATAAAGGAAGAAGTGAAGGCTATACAAAGTGAAATGAAGAAAAATATATAGGAAATCAACAGTGAAGAGAAGGAAACCAGGACTCAAATATAGTCCTGGAAGAAATAAAGGAAGGAAGGAAAAAACAGCCAACTGGAACAGAATGAAGAAACAAGAATTCAAAAAAATGAGGAGAGGTTTAGGAACCTCCAGGACAACTTTAAATGTCCCAACATCCAAATCATAGGGGTGCCAGAAGAAGAGGAAGAGCAAGAAATTGAAAGCTAATTAGAAAAAATAATGAGGAAAGAAACCTTCCTCAATCTGGCAAAAGACATATACATGCAAATCTAGAAACCTCAGAGAGTCCCAAAGAAGCTGGACCCAACGAGAGACACACCAAGATACATCATAATTAAATTACCCAAGATTAAAGATAAGGAGAGAATTTTAAAAGCAGCAAGAGGAAAGGAGACAGTCACCTATAAAAGAGTACCCATAAGACTATCAGCTGATATCTCAAAAGAAACCTTGCAGGAAAGAAGGGGCTGGGAAGAAATATTCAGAGTCATGAAAAGCAAGGACCTATATCCAAGTTTACTCTATCCAGCAAAGCTCTCATTTAGAATGGAAGTGCAGATAAAGTACTTCGCAGATAAGGTCAAGTTAAAGGAGTTCATCATCACCAAGCCCATGTTAAAGGGACTTATCTAAGAAAAAGAAGATCAAAACTATGACAGTAAAATGACAATAAACTCACAACTATCAACAACTGAACTGAAAAAATAAAAACAAAGCCAACAACTAGGACAGGAACAGAATCACAGAAATGGAGATCATACGGAGGGTTGTCAGTGGGGTGGGGAAGAGGGCAGAAAGGGGGGAAAAGGTACAGGCAATAAAAAGCATAATTGGTAAGTACAAAATAGACAGAGAGAGGTTAAGGATAGTATAGGAAATGGAGAAACCAAAGAACTTATATGTTTGACCTATGGGCATGCACTAAGTGGGAGGATCCTGGAGGGAGGGGGGTACAGGGTGGGGGTGATAAAGAGAAGGAAAAAACTGGGACAACTGTAATAGCATAATCAATAAAATATACTTACAAAGTTGAAAATGTGTTTATAACTACCCGTTAGTTGTAAAACAGGCTATCTGAGGCACTCACATAGACACTGTTGTTTCCATCTATTGGTTTACTTCCATAAGTCAAAGCATCTTGTTCTGTGCCGATCCACTAGTGCCTTAATTGAGCTCTGTGAAGTACTGAGTGCCAGGACTTCTCGGCAGGAATCCAGGCACAGGACCATTCCACTAGAATGCTTGTCTATCAGTAAGGGCTCTAGAACAAAATGACCAAGGTTTTTGATCTCTTTTCACCATCTAATGAGCTGTGTGGTCCTGAGCAAGTTACTTAACATATCTGGATTTTTTTTTATCCAAAAATAACAGTAACACCAGTGTTTCTGTGAAGAGCAAAGGAGGTAATTCTAATAAAACAGTAAGAATAATGCTTGGAAGAAATCAAGTGTTCTTACTATTAAGAAGGACTGTCCCCAGAAAACAAAAATTCTTTGCTTTAAAGTACCTGAACAGTCCTTATCCTGCAGCTGTACACCCACAAATTTGTCCGTGTATGTGTGTGATTGAGGACGGTTACTTAGAAGAGTTAAGAAGTAAAGGGTAATTAAGTCCTCACATCAAATCACACACTCTACTCTTTATGAGAGTTTCACTGCCTAAGAGTAGGCAGTCACTTACTTAAGTATAGATGTTTAAAATAAAAATATATGCTTTATTACAAAAGCTGAGTAAGTAAAGAAAACTCACTGGAAAATTAAATGGAATCATTGTAGTTAAATATTTTCAAAAGTGGCAAATGACGTGATATCTATACAGATTTCATAATATACCATAACATATTAGTGAAGTGTCATCTGGCAGAATGAATTGTTTTTAGAATGAGGAATGTGCTACACCCTTTCACCGTGTCTCACAGACACTGAAGCCAGCACTGACTGGGCTTTACCATGTGTGGTAATGCCCATTGCACCATTAGAGCAGGACGACTAAGCTAAGGGAAATAATGGTGCAAGGGTAGCAGCTGCAGTGGAGAAATTACCACTGGAAAAATATGAGTTACAGGCAGCCATCAGTCTAGTAGTGGTTAAAAGCCAGACTTCCTGGATTTGAAACCCAGCCCTTTTCATTACCAGCTGAGACGTTGGGCAAGTTAATTCATCTTCTCGTGCATTACTTTTGTCATTAAAAAAAAAATGGACAAGATGTTGCTACCTATCTCATAAGGTAATTGTGAGGTTTAAGTGAATTAATCCATCCATGTGAAATGTTTAAAATAACACCTGATATATGATAAATACTCAAAACTGTCTGTAGGTACAGTGCACTTTCTGTTTGTTAATTATGTATGTCGATATTAAAAGGAAATTTTGCCAGACTCCTCCTCATCCTTTAACACAGTTTAGGCAACACCTCCTCCAGGTTGAGCAGGAGTCAGTCAGGCAAATGAGTAGCAAAGGCTCTGAGAAGAGAAGCAACACAGTGAGTCCACATAATAAATGCAGGGTTTGAACACATCTAGGCATTGGTAAGACACACAGGTGGTGTGACTTACAGAAGAAAACTATGAGTGGCAGAGGGGCCAGGTCACATGCTGTTGGGCTATTTCAGGTCAGAGGTGATGGGGGTCTGGACTAGGGCATTGATAACAGGAGAAGGAGACCGTGGGTGAGCAGGAAAACCTGCGTGGACAGAGTATGAACAGCACTTAGCAATGAATAAAATATAAGGTGCTAAGGAGAGGGAGAATTCAATATCAAGCCCTGAGAAGCAGGTTATGGAAGTAATTCCAAAGGCATTTCAGAATCGTTAGGAGCCATAATCGAGTTGTCAGCATGAACAAAGCCTTCCTGGGGGTTACTTTGTTGAAAAAGAGTACAATTGCGCTTGTGTTACTATTTGTATTTTGCAATTCTTGCTTACTAAATAAAATTCGTGGGAGAAAGCACCAAAAATTAGTGTAATCCTTTTGGAAAACAATTTGATGATCTGTATAAACAGGCATAAATTTGTCCATAATCAATCATATAAGAATTTTACTTCTAATGAATTATTTCAATGAGTTCAGTCAATAAAGGGGTAGAGAACTATACAAAAAGATATAATTTGGACATGAGTGATAATAGGAAAAATGTCTGCATAGCCTGAATGACCTTCAGAAGGAGATAAATTATGTGGTGTACCAACTCCACAGAATGTAACACAGGCAACAAGAAATATACATCCTGATAACTCCTACCACTTACTACTGAGTTCCGTGTACGAGACACTGTAGATTATTTCGTTTAATCATAATAATTCTCTACAGAGGGTATCATTATCCCCATTTTACAAGGGAGAGAAACAGGCTGCAGAGA
The DNA here is from genome assembly GCA_004026765.1 of Micronycteris hirsuta. Lineage (NCBI taxonomy): Eukaryota > Metazoa > Chordata > Mammalia > Chiroptera > Phyllostomidae > Micronycteris > Micronycteris hirsuta. Next base: position 43,989 of record PVJI01005697.1, on the reverse strand, counting down.
TTTTAAGCAAATTTCCCAAGGTCACCCTGCACACGAATGGCATGGGGGCTGGAGATGCTTCCACGGATAGGGCGTGTTAAGGGATTTAGCGCCACTTGTGTGTTTTCACGGCTGTAGGAAGTTCCCAGCCTCTGCTTCCACGGAGGGGAAATCGCAGAACAAGGCTGGAAGCTCAGGTCAGGGTCCCCTGCTTACAAAGCCTTTACTCTGAACGTCAGGCTTGCACGTCACGCTGAAATGACAAGGGATGAACTTCAACTGTAAAACATGCACAGCTCACAGTGCAGTCAAAGGAGGGTACAAAGAAATGAGAACCGTTGTGTTCTGAAAAATGTTTAAATTTCCTTAGATATTGTTTCAACTTGGTTTTACAAATACAGGACATTTAAAAACAAGTAAATATGAAAAAAACCTTTTATATTTCACACACCCAAGTCTCTTGCAGACATCTCGAACTGTCAGTACATTTTTTAAAAGTCAGTCAAAAATGTTTATTAATAGGCCCTGGCTGGTATAGCTTAGTGGATTGAGCGTGGGCTGGGAACCAGAGGTTCCCGGTTTGATTCCCAGTCAGGGCACATGCCTGGGTTGCGGGCCAGGTCCCCAATGAGGGCCATGTGAGAGGCAACCATACATTGCTGTTTCTCTCCCTCTTTGTCTCCCTCCCTTCTCCTCTTTCTAAAAATAAATAAATAAATAAATAAATCTTTTTTAAAAATGTTTATTAAATATCTATCATTTGCTTAAGAATAAATCTGAAATATTCCTTTAACCACCTGTTAATTTGTTCTAAAACCAAAATAATATAAAACGATGTAAAGGATTGCTAGATGTACAAACATAGTTTTACTGTTAAAGTCACTTGGATTCTAATGTGGGTTTCCATGAAATATTATTTTTGTTAATTTGCTTATAATAAAATGTGTGATTATTTTTCAATTAACTGAAATTCCAAGAATAATTAAATTTTGAAATAAATTACAGAATTTTCACTTATGCTTCATTCATTACTCAGCCTCTCTTACCTACTACATGCTACAGAGTTAAATTTAATTCTCTGAAAATAACTGATTTTTTGAAAAACATGTATATAGCATAAAACAACATATTAATTATAAATATTTATGTAAAAACACAAAGCTAAAACCCTTATGAGGCATTAAATGGTAGACGTTAAGTGTCAGGATTCTCGGGGTTGGATCCTGGCCCTGCCCCTTAAGACCCTGAGGTGACTCATCCTCCCCCATCACAGGTCTGCAGCTTCCTCCTTCGAGAAAGCGGGAAGATGACATGCCTTCGCTTCCAGAGCTGTTGTGAAGCTTAAATACATGTCAGGCATTTATCAAAGTATGCCTCCTACATGAAATATTAACTCTTATTGTCTAATCTAAAAGGAAGGTGCTCGGCACAGCTCCTCCCAATGCAAGTCCTTACATTTCTGCAGTGCCCCTAAATGCTCAGCTATGCATCACCCAAAGCTTAGTAGACAGAAAACTGCCATATATCTAGCCCTAAACTCAGATGAGGCAATATGCTACCCCTAGATTAATAAAAAATGCTGTGGTGTTTGGTTAGCATTAGGTGCTTATAATGTAAATACTCAAAAGTTATGAAAACATTCAAGTTCTCCCAAAGAGTCAGCTTTTTTTTTGAGCCAAAAATATTACTTGCTCTTTCTTTTCCTTTTTATTCTTTTGTTAGGGATAAAATACGAGCTCTCGGAAATTTTGATTCTTTATCTCTTTTCGTGATGTTCTTGTGTTCTTTTGAATCAGCATATTTTATATAATAATTTAACCTTATTTAAAATTTTCATTAAATTGGAACATCTGCTTTTTACAGGCTGAAGACATACGGTAGGTATGTGCGGGTTGGTGTGTATGCGTTGGTGTGTATGTGCTGGTGTGTGCATGTGCGTGAGTGTGAGGGAGGGACGAGAGAGGAAAGAGAGTATGTGAGGGGCAAGACACCCTATTGTACCTCATTGTAGCATCTGGCAAAAAGGAATGTTCCCTTTATTCCCTTCCAAACTGTAAGGTGATTAAGAATAGGAGTTAAGTTCACCCCCACCACTTGATATAATGCTTTGCACATAGGGAACATAATTAGATCAACATATCTTAATAAGTGTTTACAGGGCAGGTAGGAGAAAAAATAAATTGAAAAGGAAACAAAAGAAGTCATGAGAACACTGAGAGAGACGAGACACTTTTTGTATTGCTGAGGTAAGACTGTAGACCAGCCTTAAGGAGATACCATACAGATAGATGTGATAACTTTGCTAATTCTTTATTAATAAGAATAAAAATGGTCATTCCTTTTTCATCTAATTACTGTTTAATCTAATTGGAGGAAGGATGGGTAATTAGGTACCCACCTGATCATCATTCCTGATTCACAGATTATAATTCATATAAATTTCCAGATAATGTGGGAAAAATAGAGAATACAGCCAAATCTTGGTTCTCAAATGTCTTGTTTTTCAAACAGTTTGGTTCTCGAACAACTTGTTCATGGAACAAATGTCTTGGTTGTCTAACAAAACTTAGGGTCTCAATTCTCTGCCCAACAAGCCTTCTTTGCTGATACCTATATGATCGGTCATGTGTCTCTCAGAAGACAAACAAAGGTGATTTGGTTTTTGAACAAATCACTTTCAAAACAGTTTTCTGCAACAAATTAAGTTCAAGAACCAAGTTCCCACTGTATATGTCTTGGTCATATTGGGTTATGAAAAACTGTGGAATCAGAGGGAGTTGTCAAAATACTAAAAATCAGATTTATAAATGTTCACAGAGTAAATCTATTGTGGAAGCTATTGTTTTTATTACGCTTTTCTGCAGGGAGATTACTGGAGGATCATACGGCCTTACTTCAAAGCATATGTGATTTATGTTTGCTGGGCAGATTTTTTCTTCTTGATATCTATGAAGAAACTGCTGTTCTTCCAAAATGCTTCTTACCCCCTGCCCTTTTTATGAAGTGGCAACATAAATGTTTTTCAGCAACATCAGACACTGATGTGAACAGACGTAACTAAAATGTACATAAAGTCTAAGTTCTTCCATGGTAATTGAGCACCCCATTTTTGGGCATTAGTTACCGCTGTTTATGTTTCTGCCTTCTTATTCTGAGGATTCAGTGGACACTTTCAAAAAGTAAATCAAATTAAGTCATAGCTGCTGGGCACAGGATCTTCCTCTGGTATACTAACTAGAATCAATAATCAATGATTACATCCTGTTGTTTTTAATAGGATTTTTTTTTTAGTTTATTTTCCTAAGTCAATGGATCACTATCACTCTCACCTTGTGAAAATTAAACTTCCATTATGTATGGCTAAGATTTCCTATACTTAAGGAAAATAGCTATAGTTTCTAATCACTACTGAATGTAATAATAGCAATAATATAAAAATATTATTTATAATATGTTATAGAACCTTATATTTTAAGTGTTTTCATATTTATCTTCTCAGTCCTTACATCCCTATGAGAGTAACAGAATTCAAAGAGACTAAATTTCTACATAAATCATATACTTTATGTGATGTTTGTAGCTCATATTTGACAGTATATTCTATTAATGAGCTGTCTAGAACTGGACGTGATTTAATAGCTGAACAGCACCCTGGTTGGCAGAGGCAACTAGTCCATGGTTGGCACTGTCAAAATTACTTGGACCCACCACCAGAAACATGGAACACGGTGACCGAATGCTCCAAAGACATATCTTCTCATGTCATTCTAGTCAATTTTATATTAGTGTATCACTTGTCCTAGAAAAGTCTTTGCAATTCCCATTTTTGATGTCAGTTTTTGGAAAACAATAGGCTTCTTTTATGCAGAATGTTATATGTTCTTAGGCTTCTGCAAAGGTTGCAAACATCTACCATAGCTGGCTGACAGTGCAATCGTTTTCAGCTGTTACATTTATTGTTAATACTGTTAGACTTTGCTGATTCTGATTGCCAACCAAACACTCTGTGAAGTGTTTTGGAAGCATACAACATAACAATATGAGAGGAAACGTAGGAATCTACATCTATTGAGACCTACCATGTGTTAGGAATTTACTGGGCGCTCTGTTTATATTATCACATTTATACTCAAAATAACTTGAGATAGACATTATTAGCCTCAGTTTGTAGGTAAGCTTAACATAGCTTTTGTCTTCAATTTATACTCTAGTTGGGGACACAGAAGAAAAATTCAAATTTGTTAACTATTTTTGGGGAAATTTTAGTATGTAATTGGCTGCTTATTTTAAAGAATTGAGAATATTTAAGTGGCAGAGATATTTCATGGATAATATTCTTTTCTATATATTTTTTTATACCTGTTGGATCCCTTACCACTGTGGGACCAGCGGCCTTCATTACGGAGGGAAACGATGAAAATAGCTGAGAACAAAGAATTCATTACTCAACTTTGAATTTCAAAATAGAGTGGTTAAAGTCCTTATCTGGCACAACAGTCAGAGCTGAACACTTATTAAGATAGAGGTATCTTTGGAATTTTAAAAGCTGGACATTGAGTATCAAGGATCAAGTAAAGAGAAGTGAGCATAGATCACGACTGTCAGTCACAGAGTACGAGAGTGCTTGATGGCTTAACATCTGCTTTACTGCCTCCAAACGAAACAGGCATTTCCCCATGCAGGACAAGAGAATGATTCAAAGTGAACAAAACTAGAGTGTGGATACCATAGGTGCCAAATGATTGGTCCATTATTAGGATTAAAATCTCAGGGTGAGTAGAACAGAAACATCCAATTAGCCTCAATGGCATCTTTTCAGGGATTGTGCTCCTCTTCCCAAAATATAACCCTGGAAGTCTACAAGCCTCTTACAACACCTTAGATCCACAATTGGCAACAGAGGTCTCTACAGACACAGGGTAGGGGAACGACTCATAAAGTCCTGCATACCCAAGTGAGATGAGAAAGTTTCTCAATGAAAAGCTGCTGCAGTGCTGAAAGGATGGGTGCAACTGCAGGGATGGGGAGTTGGGATAAGGAGAACTTAAAACGTAGATGCATGATGATCAGTGGTCCAAGCAGGGTATACAGAGATGGTAAGGGCAGCTGATAGTGAGGACGGGCAGCTGATAGTGAGGACGGACGAGCTGGCGGTTGGATACCGCAGCAGAGAAAGAGAACGGCGTGGGGATAGGTACCCTTCCCCCGGTGTGTGTGTGTCTCTCTCACACACACACACACGCAAACATACACGTGCACCAGCTGCAGCAGCAGCAGGAAAACAAGGGTGAATGATATACTGTTTTACACAAAAAGAGATTTGATACATTTTTTGAGGCTATAGAAACCTAACAAGTACAAAATGAGACCTAGTGAGATACTTTGCTATCTTATTGGTTTGGCCAAAAAGTTCATTTAGTTTTTTTCTGTAAAATAAAAGGCATGTTTTTCATTTTCACCAATAACTTAATAAATTTGGATATTTTGAGTATGTTGGCTATCTCCTGCGTGGTATAATATTGATTGTTCTCAATTAATGTCTTGACTTGATTGCTATCGACTTCAACTGCTCTAACTGATCTTGGAGCATCATCCAGCGAGAAGTCTCTAGCACAAACTTTCACAAACCACTTTTGACATGTTTGATCAGTCACAGAACGTTCTCCATACACTGCACAAATCTTTTGTGTGTGTGTGTGTGTTTCAGTTGTTTTTACCTTTCTAGAAATAATAAAGCATAATATGCTGACAATGTTGCATGTTTTCTTCCATCTTCAATATTAAAATGGCTACATAAAAATTCACCAATTCTGTAAGTTTTTTAAATGCACACTGATATGACAGCTGTCATAATACGATCTAACAAAATTGTTTTGAATGAGTTAGAAGACAACTAAGCGGTACTAGAGCCATCATATGGAAAAAAAAAACGAACTTTGTGGCCAATCCAATATAAACAGATTATAAGAGCTGTATTTGGCATATCAGTTCGTGACTGTGACTATACATTTATACCTACTAAAATGTTACAATAAAAACAGATACTATTTAATCCTTTATAAAGCATCTCCATCCATCTCATATCATTCTCATGACAAAATGGTAAGGTGATATTATTATTTTATTTACATAGATAAAAAAATCAACTCTTAGAAAAATTATGCAGTCTGTTCAAATTTCATAGTTATTACTTGAAATGCTAGAACCAAAACTCAGTGACAAAGGATGTACTTTCTTTATTATTCTACATTGGTTTTATTTTATTTTATGCTAATATTCTCAATTTTAAAAACTAAATGGTTAAAATATTTTATCTCCATCTAATAACAAAAAGAAACAGACAATTTAGAATATATTCCTGATGACATTGTGTCTGAAGTAATTAGTAATATGTATCTGCAGGTTGGTCGTTAACTTCTTATCCACTTCACCTATTCTTTTGCTGTTCATTTATTCAAATATATACACAGTACTATAAGTATTTAAATTCATCAAATATTTATTGAATAGGTACTGTGTGTTAATAGCTGAATGTATAAAAAAGAATAAGATGCTATTTTTGATATTAATATTCTCATTCTAGTGGAAAAGACACATAAACAATAAAAATATAACATAATCAGACTTTTGACAGAGATATATACAAACACTTTCAAAACACAGAGGAAAAGCCACTAGCTTACTTGGGAATGGAATGAGGAGAAAGGTTATAGAAAAGCTTGACAAAGAAAGTGATATTTGGAACTGCAACCTAAAAACTGAGTAGAAGTTTGCCAGTATTTCTGGCAGATAACATGGCTTGCGGCAAGTTTACATTTTGGGAGCTTCTAGTAGCTTAACGTGGCCAGAAAATTAAAAGCATATAGGAGGGGAGTTAGAGCAGAAGTCACTGTATGTATATGAAATACATGTCAAAGATGATTTTGAGCCGAAAGAAATGTCCTAAGTAGACCCACATTTCGCAGTTTCAAGGCCGGAGAGCCCCAGAGAGACTGCACTGGAGAGAGGAGTCTAGAGGAAGTGAGGCCCAGTGCGGGGCCGCTGCAGGAGAGCGGAGGAGGCATAAAGAGGCTCTGAAGTCGGGGAGCAGAAGTGGGCCCAATGAGGGCAAAGGAATTTCAAAACCATTTAGGAATTAGATATCACAAAAGTAGAAAAAAAAAAGCATATGCTGATAAGGAAAGGAAGAAGAAATTTTAAGTCCGAATAGCTGAGTACGCAATGCAAGCAATAATCAAAAAGAAGTCATTTAAAAAGGAGGGTATTTTCAATCTATCAGTAAAGTACTCTATGGTATACCCATATTTTAACACGTGCATACTTAAAAATATCCCATATAACAAGCAGGCATCTGGGTATACACACATAGAGTATATTTCTCCAGGTAAGTATACTAAATACCTCCTACAAATGACATTACTGAGACACAGCTGTAAACACGGCATGGGCCCTGGCTGGTGCAGCTCAGGGGGTTGAGCACAGGCTGCAAACCAAAGGGTCACTGGTTTGATTCCCAGTCAGGGCACATGCCTGGGTTGCAGGCTAGGTCCCCAGTGGGGGTCATGTGAAAGTCAACCACACATTAATATTTTTCTCCCTCTCTTTCTCCTTCCTTTCCCCTCTCTCTAAAAATAAATAAATAAAATCTTTTTTAAAAAAGGGCATGAACATGTAGGAATTAGTAGAGTCTCTGTTTGGTTCCTCAGAACTCAGAAAAGAATAAGTCCAAGGTTTAACAATAAATGGGATTTCTTAGGATCTTAGACTTTGCATCTTAGTAATGGACACCGGACAGAATTTTAGAGAAATAAAGAACAAGTATGTATGTAGTATTCACTAAATCCTTAAATAACACTTAAAATGCCAAGAATAAAGTTTACATAAAAATATGTAAAAATATACTTTACAAAGTGCTCTCCCTGATATTTTCAGGACCCACCTGGACCATACATAGTTATTACAATATCATAAGACATTTCATTTTTCAATGACAATAAAAATAGCATTTATCAATAGTTATTGGAATTATTATAAGCGAATGGCATGCATTATCTAACTTAAATCTTCCCCAGTACCCTATTGTAATAGGGTGACATGTCATATTTTAGACATCAGAAACCAAAGCTCAGAGAGACTAATCTGTCCACAGTTTCACAGCTGAGGAGAGGCAGCATTAGAACTTGTTCCAGACCAGCTGGAGCTGAAGCCCTTGCTCCTGACCACAAATCCTACATCGCCTCCTTTTACATTTGTTTTCATAATCAATAGAATGTATATTTCACTGTGACCCCGGGCAATTCAATAGTACTTTTAAGAGAAGTATGAACTCAAAAAGCAAATGATGTGCGAACTAGCATTTATTAAGCCTCAACAAATAGTGCTAGGCTCTTGTTGCCTTACATCTATTATTCTATGTAATCTTTAGAGCACTCCTATGAAGGACCTTGGTCTCTTTGGAGAACATGGCTGTTTCTACAGAGTGGAATGTTTGTGTAAAGAAGAAAGAAAGAGTAAGGTTGAGAAAATTGTAAGTGGAATTTAAAGACTTGTGACCTTTAACTTCAGAAATTAAGACTTTCTTTTTATTTTCACTCAAGGAGACCTGACAATTGATTTCAGGGAGGATGGGGGAGAGAGAGAGAGAAAGTGAAAGAAACAGATAGACTCATCACCTCCCTTCCCAGGGTGCGAATATGCAGCCTTTTGGTGTATGGGACAACACTCCAACCACTCAGCCAGGGCAGAAATTAAGACTTTTTATAAGCAGTGGGGAACAGTTGGAGATCTCCCAGGAGGAAAATTAATTTTACTAGAAAGGCATTCACAAAGATTAATTTGACAGATGGGTGAGGGAGACGAACATCATAAAGACCAATTACGATAATATATTAAATTCTTACACATAGGAAAGGAGGTAGAAGGAAAGAAAATATTTTTAAGTGGGTTAATGTTTTAAATGGACAAAAACTTAAATTTATTTTAGAATTTTGGTTTATCATCAACGTAACTAGAAACAGTAAGCCTGGTGGAGCATCAGACCAGCTCTTCGTACCTCCACTATTTTATAATAGACTTATGTCTAGAATAACCCTCTATTCTCTATAGATTCTTATAAGAATCCACAGTCCCTCCTTTTTAAGAATCATTTTTTGTGAGCAACGATTTTTGTTTAGTTGACATTTACCATATCTGAGGTGTAAAGGAACCAAAGGCACTATCTTATAAAATACGTAAGATAAACAAGAACAGTTTGCTAATTAAAATTTTTAGAAGAATATATTCCTTAGCAACAGTTGACGTAGTTCCTTCGGAATTCACTGGAGGCTGGCTACGTCATTCTGACAAGGTCAGTGGCCCTCAGTTAAGCAGCTGCGAGCGTTTTAGCCCTTACTGCACTTGTAAGAAATGTTGACCACAATCGCCCACAACTTGTTCTTGATGTCCACAGGCTCTTTCAAGGCTTCTCTTCTTGTTTTTATGGTGCCCGTGAAGATGGACATCATAGATACTTCCTTATGTCATGGGAATTATTTTCATATAGTAACTTAATTTATAAATATATAAATTATGTGCAACATGTAGACTATTTTTATCATTTTTTCAAAAGCTTTAATATTTCATCTAGCTTGAGCTATACAAAAGGTAAATGTATCCTTAGAAATAAAAGAATTAAAATGTTCTATGACATGAAATTTTTCTTATGTCATAAATCTTTCCTGTAATTTCCTAACTATTCAACAAAAATGTACTTTTGTAGTCTGTAAATTTATTTTCATGCTATTCTTCCTCCTCTTGATTTGGCACAAAGACCTTAATTTTATATATAATTTCTTTCCTAAAAATCATATTTGCTCACAGAGTAGGTGAGGATTACATGAGAAAAAAATATACAGCATACCTAGATGAGTTCCTGAAATGATAGTAGTTTTCCAAGAAATGTGAGCTCTTTTCTTCTCCCTTTATTCTATTTTTACATAAATTAATTTTGAAGCATTTTTGTCAATGTTTAAGATAAAACATTTCAAAGGATGAGGAAGGTAAAGGTGTAGATCAGCAGAGCAATTCTCACACGACGAGCATGTATGGGATTCTTTGCAGAGCACAGTGCCAAACAGAGCAGGGCAGCACAGGCTTTCCACAGGAAGTGAGACAGGAAGGTACAATAGGAGTCACCCGGTAAAGACAGCAGCTAATGAGAACAGCATATGTAAAGGCTCTGAGGTTTTAGAAAACAAGGCATTTTCAAGGCACTAAAAGAAGGCCAACATTCTTAAACACGTAGAAGTAGAGCTTTAGTATGGATACCAACCAGATTTGAGGGACATATAGGAAAAGTTATGGATTTCGGTCTTTACCCTAAAATAAGTGGTAAATCAATAGACCCTTTTTAATAGGAGAAAATAAGGTTATTTGATTTGCATGTTCAAAATATCACTGGGGCAATTGTGTGCTAGATACTTTTTTCCTACATAAATTATTAGTCATTACAACACATATGTGAAATGGACATCATTATATTCATGTCAAGGGTAAGTAAATTATGATGTAGCAAGAAAGAAACAAAAATATTTAAACCCATAATTTTGGTCTGACTACAATTTAAATATGCATGTCACTAACTGAACCACAGATGCCAGAAAAAAATTTTTGACAGATCTTTGATAAAATAAACAGTTCAATATCAGGGTAGCAGAAGGCAAGAGAGTAATAAGGCTTAGCAAACAGAAATAATGAGAACACCATGTCAAGGACTTCTGGTCAAGATGGCAATGTATGCAGACATGGCTCAGCTCTTTGCACAACCACATCAAAATTACAACTAAAATAGAGAACAACTATCGCTCAGAACGGATGGAAATTGAGTTGAATGGAAGTCTGACAACTATGGAATTAGAGAAACCACATCCATCCGGACTGGTAGGAGAGGTGGAGATGTAGAGTGGGCTGGTCTCACATCCACATGTGGTGGATAAAAATTCGGGATGGATATCTTGGGAGCAAGGAGTCCCAGCCTCACGCCTCATACCAGGCCCCTCAGCCCAGGGTTCCAGTGCTGAGAAGATAAATCCCCACACATGCTGGCTGCAAAATCCAGTGGGGATGGAGTTGGTGGAAGAAACTTCTAAAGCCCAAGCAGTTCCTCTTAAAGAACCCACACATGGACTCACCTACTCAGACTGACTCCATCTGGCCTCCAGTGATGGGGATGCAGCTTGAGGGGCACCAATGGTGTTCCAGAAAAGGCTGAGTCATCTGGCATCAAGGCAAGCAGAGGTCATTGCCCCTTTTCTGGGTGCCCCACCCACAAAGCCAGCAGACTGGTGTCATATCTAAGATTCCCTCAACCTGGCTAACACTGTTTGACCCACCTTGGTGATCCTCAGAGACTCCACTCCCACCCAACTCATGGGTCCACTCAAGCTGCTTTTCCATATGGATGGTTTTGGTTTATGCTTCACAACTTCCTAAATCCTTTCAAACAAGCATCAGATGGTCTCAGTGAGCCCTATACCTGGTTCTAGCAGCAGCCAGCCTAGATTCACAACTTGGCTTCACCTGGAAATCTCCAAGCCCAGCACAAATAGCAGCCATCTCAGGTTGCTTTATAACTCAGGCAAGGTGGTCCTGGGCAAAACACAGGAAGGGGGCTGAACTTGGCCTCCACTACCCAGGGAACCCCACAGGCCAATGTACCTAGTAGACAGCTATAGACCATGTCAGAACACCACCACTCTGCCCCAGCACAGCTGATCCTCCATGGAGGGTGGAGGTTGGTGGTCAGTGGTCACAACCAGTCCTTGCAGCTGACTAGCCTAAATCCCTCCCATTGACCTGCCAACAGCAACCAAGGCTCAACTATAAGGGGAAGGTGTACTCAGCCCATACAGAGGGTGCACCTTGAATACCCAGCTTGGGTGATAGGGGAGGATGTGCCACTGGACCCTACAGAATACTTACTGCATTAGGCCACACTACTAAGACATGGAGTCAGAGCAGCTCTACCTAATACATAGAAACAAACACAGGGAGGCTGCCAAAACAAGGAGACAAAGACACATGGTCCAGATGAAAGAACAGATCATAACTCCAGGAAAAGAGCTAAACAAAAGAGAGATATGCAATTTATCAGATGCAGTTTAAAACACTGGTTATAAGGATGCTTAAGGAACTTAGTGAGGACCCAACAGTATAAAAAAGATCCAGTCAAAAAGAAAGGATACACTAATTGGAATAAAGAATAATTAAAAGTGAAACAACAGCAGAATGGATGAAGCTGAGAAAAAAATCAATGATTTGGAACATAAGGAAGTAAAAAACAACCAAGCAGAACAAGAAGAAGAAAAGAGGATCCCAAAAAATGAGGATAGGATAAGTAGCCTCTGGGACAACTTCAAGAGGTCCAACATTCACATAATAGGGGTGCCAGAAGGAGAAGAGAAAGAGCAAGAATTTGGAACTCTATTTGAAAAATAAAGAAAACTTCCCTAATTTGCTGAAGGAAATAGACATGCAAATCCAGTAAGTACAGAGTCCAAAACAAGATGGATGCAAAGAGGCCCACCCCAAGATCTATCATAATTTGTATGCCAAAGTTTAAATATAAAGAGATGGGGCAGTGTGGGAGAATGGGCGAGAGGTGAGGGGATTAGAGGTATAAATAGGTAGTAACAGAATAGCTATGATAATCCAAAGTACAGTATAGGAAAGGGAGTTGCCAAAGAACTTACATGCTTTACCCATGGACATGAACAAGAGTGGGGGGATTGCCTGAGGGATTGGTGGGATGCGAGGTGGAGGGGGGGCAAGGGTGAAAAATCAGGACAACTGTAATAGCATAATCAATATAATTTTTAAAAAGTTAATAAACTACAAGCTTAATGAGAGGGAAAAAAGAACTCCATGTTTTCTAAAATAGAAGACCCCCAAAATACCCTAAAATATTTTTGTGAATGGAATAGAGAAATGAAACTCTGAGGAAATAATCATTCTGTCCACCTTTGCCTCTAAAGCTCTTTTTTACTGATCAATCTGGAGTCCACTTTCACAAAAAGTGTAATCCGCCTGAATAGGATATTTAGGATGATGGAAGTAAGTGACCTTAAGCCATGACAAGTACAAAAATAAAAGCCATCCTAATGAGCCATATTCAGCAAAATGAACAAGTCATTTCATCTGTCTCAGATTACCCTGGCATTGTGTTTTCTCTACCACTTTGTTTATTTAGCTGGGCACAGAAGATACTCATTAAGAGTCAGAACTGGCAGTCCCAAGTACCTTTGGGTCTTGGACAGGCCTGGAATGCACACTGATAATTGGTGTGATTAAGTGAAACCCTCTGGGAGTCTTTATGTGGATAATATAACCTTCTGTCAATCCAATAATAATAATAATAAAAGCTAATGCAGTGCAATACTATCTGCACTCATAAGACAATTCAAATGACTTTATTCAACTCTAAATTTGTTGACAATTTGTAGCTGAAAATAAATAATGCCTATATTTTCTCACAATTTCTCCTATTGGGGACAAAATATTTTTCTATTAAAATACGAAGTGAGATTATAAAATAAGTATAATTGTGTGTGATTCTTTAATATAAAACAATGATTTTCATGCCTGGCTGGTGTAACTCAGTGGACTGAGTGCGGGCTGTGAACCAAAGGGTCACTGGTTTGATTCCCAGTCAGGCACATGCCTGGGTTGCGGGCCAGGTCCCCTGTAGGGGGCACATGAGAGGCAACCACACATTGATATTTCTATCCGTCTCTTTCTCCTTCCCTTCCCCCTGCTCTAAAAATAAATAAATAGAATCATAAAAAATATTTTCAAACATAGCTATCTTTCTTGTCTTTGATTTATGTATTGAAGCTTTTTGTACTATTTTACTTGATAAAAGTGCTCCATGATTACAAAAATGTTTGAAAACACTCATGTAGTGGTGATTTTGTTGCCATTCAAAGTAGAAGTCCAAGTGGTTTCAAAAGAACACAGGAGGCCAAGATAAGTGATCTAATTATTGTGAAAAATTATTTTAATTAGAAATAATCCAGTTTTAATGATTTTGTTTGATAAAACAAAAAATAAAACTTTGTGAAGAAAAGGTTTATGAAATACACAATGGTTACAATCCAAAGATTTAGATAAAATAGAACTGAACAAAAAGTAAAATATAAAAGGTTTTAAATAATAAATGGCCTTACAGAATATAGCTTTATCAGTAGATATTTATCTTGAAATTTCCAGAGTATATCCATTCTTTTAAAAAACTCTATAAATCATCTAAATTTTTATAAAAAATAAAATTTTATTTCATAAATAAGCCTCAATACATAAAAAGATATGAATTTTTTTCTCCATGCACAAACTGAATTACCATTAACCTAAATTTCAAAGTGAATGTTACTTTATCCAAGTGACCCATGCTAGGAAAATAGCAGAGCATAGAAAAGTAATTTATATGAAAAATTGGTAAAATGAATTTCAACTCAATCAAAGAAGAAAAATCAAAATATAATGCTAAATACTACTGTAGCCTGTATGCTGGCCAGGATTTAAAGAGAGAGAGAGAGAGAGAGTGAGAGAGAGATATCTAGAGAACTCAAAATCAATATTCACTGCTTCTATTATGTTTTCCGCCAGTCCACTTGAAAGCAGGTATGCTAAATTAAACACACACACACACACAAACCCTCTTTCAGAGTATAAATGCTAAGAACACTATACATGAGATAGGCAGTGCTTTGGAAAGAGTGCTTTGGCATCACTGAGACTTGATTCCAGCGTGGATGTGCACCCATTCATTTTCTTGCCATTCCACATTTGGTTACGTGACTTGCTCTGGTCAGCGGAATGTCTATGGACATAAAGCATTTTACATAAGAGGAGAAGCTTTCATTGAACTTGCCCTCTACCAGAACAACACATCCCAGATGAGGATTACTCCTTCAGCCTGGATACTGGAGTGGGAAGACTAGGTAAACAGAGCCAAGCAGAGTGGTTGCTGCCTCACACATTTGTAAGTGACAAATAAATGTCTGTGGCTGTAAGCCACCAAGATGTTTTGAAATTGTTAGTTACCGGTGCCAGTGATGACTGGAAGAAGGGGTAAAATAATGACCTTAGTCAGTTAAACCACTAATTATTGATAACTTGAAACTGAACAAATTCCAAAATAATGAATTGATAATATGCACTTGAATAAAAGATTATCACTTTACTTACGTATGCACTCTCTGGACAGCAATTTGTAGTGTGTCCTAACGGACAGAACTTCACACCAGCATACAAATGTGAAGGGATCTAGAAAAGGGCTCTAGAAAAGGGACCACATGGCGATGATGGCAAATGTGTGTGGCCTTACCCAGAGAAGTCAACAGTCTGGATATCTGGGTAGCTGCAGGGCTGCAGGAGGCCACAATGCACTTGAGCTGGGTTGTTTAAAACAAACTGTACCACTGGTTAACAGCACTCTGCCCATCGCAGTAAACTAAATATGAAAGCACCAAGAGTAGGTTGTTCTTTCCAAACTTAAAAGAATAATAAAAAGAAGGAAGAATTTAGTATTCAGAAAGAATGGATATGCATTCGTGTTTTCATTTAATGCCAAAAATAATAATTAAAAGAAAATGAAGATAGTAATATAGAGTGAGTCACTCTAATGCACACTCTGCTATCATTTATTGAAAAATGTTTTTCTTAAAAAGAGTCTTATTTTCCCCACAAAAGTATCCACTACATTTCCAGTATTTTTATATAGGGGTGTTTAATTTTATAAAATGAGTCTCTGATTCATGATTTATCAATATGTCAACCAGTTATTGTTTCCTTCATATTAGTATCACCACTCTATTTTGAATAGATGAGCTCCATCTCCAGTATCCTCCAGACAATAAATTGCACCTCTATGTATCCAGTTGTTCCTGTCAGAAATCTTGAAATTATCCTTCATACCACCCTTTTTCTCATTAGTCCTATCCCACTATCAATTCGACAATGAATCCAATAGGTTCCACAAAGTATATCTCAGTTCTATTCACCTCTTTTCATTTCCACTAGCTAATGCTAGCACAGGATCTTAATCTCTTGCCTAACCTACTGTAAACACTTCTTTAAAAAAAAGAACTTATTTATTTATTTTTAGAGAGTGGAAGGGAAGGAGAAAGAGAGGGAGAGAAACATCAATGTGTGGTTGCCTCTTACGTGCCCCTCCCCCGCCTGGCTATTGGAGACCTGGCCTGCAACCCAGCCGTGTGCCCTGACTGGGAATTAAACCGGTGACCCTTTGGTTCTCAGCCTGTGCTCAATGTACTGAGCCACAACAGCTGGAACTGTAAACACTTTTTAATTTATAAATCCTTTCTTTCACTCTGGCTTCTTTTGTTAAAAATGCTTAATGACTTCACATAAGTTATAAAAAATATTTAATTTGTAACGGGTCGATAAATTCTGAGATGATTTAACTTATGCCTATCTCATATTATGCCAATCACCCCTGCTCCCTAATATCCAGCCACACTGGCCTTTTTTCAATGACATGCCTTCCGCTGCACCATCTTCTCAGGATGTACAGTCTTTGCATATGCCATTTGCCCAGCTGGATTTCTGCTGCTCCCTCTCTTTGCCTTGGTAATTCCTATCAACTTACAGGTCTTATTTAAATATCATCTCATCAAAGATGCTACTTCTCCTGCTCAGACCCTTTATTATATCCATGCTCAATACCTTGGTCTTTTCCTTCTTAGTACTTACCATAACTTGAAATGATATACTCCTAGAGTGATTATCTGCTTAATGTCTGCCTATCCCTTTAGACTAGAAGAAGCAGTAAAACAGGGGGCCCATTTGTAATTGGCCTTACCTGGCACAGGGCCTGGCACAGAGTAATAGCACAATAAATATTACAAAGAATGTGTGAATAAATGTATTAATTCAAGTAAAATTTATTAAAATGAGAAACTGTTGATTTCCATAGGTGTGGTAGATTTTTTTGTTATAAATATCATCCCAGCAACGTACAGAATGAGAATATATGTATCACCCTGGTTTCTTTCTTTTTACAAATCAGAAGAGTCACTACTGCATTGTGCAAGAGTAGTAGTGGGGTTCTTATACTTCTGTGTGTCAGAATATGAGTGCACACAGGCTTACAAGTTGAAAAAGTCAAAGTGCTTGAAACCTAGAAAATGTTATCAAGTAGATCAAATCGATCTTTGTTATCTTTTAAATATAGCTTTGTTATTCATTATAGTCTTAATCAGTCATAAAATAAAATACATTTTTACATTGAAAATCTAAATTAGAGGCAAAGTCATATATAGCATCCCTGTCATTGTGATGCCATAAACTGGACTTCAGGATACCACTTTCACTAGGATTTCACTCAGTGAATGTGATAGGAAGGAAAGGGTAGGTTATCTTCAGTAATAAACACCAGTCCCCAGATCTTAACACAACATCTTATTTCTTGCCCATGCTACATGTTGAATGCATGTGTGCTAGGATAACTTCAGTAGTTCGGGGATCAGGCTGATGGAGGCTCCATTGTGGTGCAGGCTTCTATAATTGCTCTGTCGGGAAGAGCAGACAGTGCACTGGACCATAAATACTTCTACTCAGAAGAGACTCTCCACTTTTTGCTCCTATTACATGGGCCAAAGTAAGTCACATGCCATGCCTAACTTCAAAAAGGGACTGGAATATACAGTCTTATGATGTTCTCACAAAGGAAAGAGAAGAAATTGAAGAGAACCACACTAATGGCTATGAGAGTCACTTAGAAGCATTCAGAAGCATAAGCGAAACCACTTGTTCATGTAATGTGCATGCTTGTCTGCATTATCCTATGAACTGCTTTGCTAGGGATAAAACACCAGGTGAGTCGCTATGTGTGTGTTAATTTTGGAGACAGTCATGTAAACAATTACTTAAGGATGCTATACATAAAGAATATTCAAAAATTGAAACATCCAGAAAAGATGAACTAAATTGATCTTTGGGTGATCACACATATCACACAATTTAAAGGTTTGATTGTTTTGAAAGGGGATAATCAAGGAACTCTAAAGTTTCATTGAACTATATTCATATTCTATATATTTTTCACACAACAAAAGATTCTGAAAAGAATTTACCAAATTAATACTGATCTCTACTCACTTTAAAGTGCCTTCCTTGACTCAAATCCAGAAGAGCATAAAACCCTTCAAGTAGCATTATAGATTTTGTTTGTTAGTATTGAAGCTATTATATTACTTTTTACCATGTGAGCCCATCAAACTATAATTCTTGTCTCCCAGTACATTGTTCTACCTTCTATACCAAAAGACCCTATTTTATCCATTAGTAAACAATAACATAAAAGCAAGTGACAGTTAAGACAAGAAAATATTCAGCCATATTCTCAGAATCCAAATTGAACTTTCTATTTTTGGCATCCTTAGGTATTTTTCACACATAATCATACAAATAAATTCTACCATGGAAAGGGAAAAAAGATTAAGAACAAATTCCATTCTAAAAATTATGGATAACTTTACACACGCAAAGAAGAAACGTGCCCTTGATGTTGGGGCTGTCCTGGTCCCATGCAGAGCCAAAAGGAGTGACAACTGCATCCCTAAGAGTGCTGACAAAGGTACTGACCTGTTGTTCCCTTAGCAACCACCACAAAAACATGTTCTGTCCTCAGGGCTGAGTTTATGCTAATTAATAAACCCTAGAGAAGGTTATATATCTTGTCAACTGCTATAGAAGACAAGTGCCCTTGGATTTTCTCAGGGAGTATATTTAGGGTGAAATTCATGGAAGGTCTAAGAGTTTGACACATGTATGGTTATATTTAGGAGAAACAGGCCCTAAACACTGTTTACATACAAATCTTGTTCTAATTTGTTTTTACTCATCAGCACTTTTAGACTTTAAGATAAATACATTCTCAATTTTATCCATTGCTTTACTACTTTTTCTAATTTTTTTCATAAATAAGCATGCACCCAATGTCAACATAGAATGTGATCCAGTTAATCCATATATTAATAATTCATAAAGCTTATTTTCCTTATAATTTTTATATAAGAGATAAGTGCGTTGCGGTTCTAGTCATTTCTCCCTGTGCCAAAGTAAAACAAACACGTCACCTTTGCCCTTCTCTTCCCTTGTTCATATCCCACTTTGAAAGCTACAGTTTTGAGTTTCAGCAGCTTCCTTTTCGCCTACAGGAAGCAAAACTTAGCTATATTGAAGTAGAAAAAGCAAGTAAGCGAGCAAGCATGAAAACAACACAAAACGTTCTTAATTCCTTATATGTCCAAATAATCCCGTGAAGTAAAAGGAGATATTTTGAAAGATAACACAGGTTTTATTATGGAAGTAATTCAGACCCCGGATTGGTAAAGCTTGAATCCTTGTCTTCTCTTTAACACCTAGTCTCAGGACATTCCGATTCCGTCATGTGAAATGGTGTGTGGGATTGTGTTCGCAGATACAGAAATATGTTCCATTCTGTCACACCCACGAGTCCCAGAACAGCACACTGAGAGCTGAATAAGAACCAATCAACAAATGAAAAGCAGAGCTAATGTGCTGATACACAGGGGCCGGCAGAAGTAAGGCCTGCTTGAGTGTGGTCGGTAGGGTAATGATATAGTGTAATAATTTATAGTTTTAATTTGAACATTTCACCTAAAATGTCATGTGGTGGGCTTGAATGTGATATTGTTATGCTACAGAATTACATACTTATGATTTTACAATAAAAGATTTTGTACTAAAAAGGGGCATTATTTGTGCCAGACCTGACAATGGACTAATGTAGTCATCATGTGTTTTTTTTTTTATTTTATACATTATTGCTGTACTAAGACATTTTTGTCACATTTTTTTATTGTTGTTCAAGTACCGTTGTCTCCATTTTCCTCCCACCACTCTCCCCCGACCCCAGAGAGGGCTATTATATCTGACTGTGTAGTATGTCTTGTTAAATCAAGACTTTTGTTTTTAGCTATTTCTATATGTCATTGTTTATAAACCAAACATGTATTTTAATAGATTACATACTTTCAAAAATGCTTTAAAATTATTGCTAGTATGTTTAGCAGTTCGGGCAAAAAACATCTCGCTCTGAGTTTTCAGGAACTGAAGCTTTTGAAAAGAGTGGGACTCAAAGTATTAGCATTAGAACAAACATCAAATGAGAAACATTTATTTTAAATTTGTTTCATAAAGTAGAACTAAGTCATAACAGATATACAAACCTATATTTAGTAGTAAGGGAGAACTTATTATTTCTAAGCACCCTTCAAAATATAACTTTGTAATGGAAAAAATCCATTGAAATGAGAAGGTTTTATAAATTCCAAATATAGCATATTTTATTTTCTTGATTAGAATGTTTTCCTAATTAATACTTAAGGCAATGGCTTATAGAAGGTTATAAGCTTATATTAAATCACTTTTGTTATTTGGTAAGAAAACTCATTAACTGCTCTTTAATGAAGTTAGCACATTTAGAAAAGAATCATTTATCTTAAAAGAATTGAGCAGTTCTTCATCACCTAGTATTTATTTAGTTGGTATTATATTAAAAAGATCAATAATATAAAAGAAAATTTTCATTAAAAAGGGTATAGCACCCAAATTTAGGGTGTCTTCGTATTAGTAAAATTAATTTTGCCTTTCTAAAATAAAGACATCTTTATAAAAAATAAAATAACTGAATGTAACAGATGTTAAAGTTATAGCATTAAACTGCCTAGACTGTCAAATCAACATGAAAAGATAAGGTAATTTTCCAAAAAACATAGGCCAAATAAAAACACAGGTCAAAATTCAGGTACAAATGAAGTGCAAAAGAAATGTATTTGGGGTGGGGTCATCATATTGGCCTGCTTCATTAATTGAATTTATTGGATTAAGGTTCTTTTTCCTATTTCATTTGCTCAAGTGTGAAGGACGCTGATCGTTTCAGGCCTGAGGGTTTTCTGACAGACTGGGAGTCCAGAGATCTGGTTCCATTTCTGTTTTTCTCACTAACGGCTGTGTACCCTTGAGCAAGAAAGCAAACTTAGCTGGGCTCAGTTTCCTCTTTTGTAGAATAAGACCTCAAGAACTTTCCATCCCGGAAGCATTATGAACTCATGAAATAGTGAGATTACGGCTGTGTGTGTGTGCTGTAAACCAGAGCAATTACAGCTGTGTGCTTGTGTGCAGCAAGCTCCGTGTTCAACAACATGCTATTACCCTAAGGACACTGCTAATATTTAACAATCACTGAAAGTTTAAATAGGTATTTGAATTAATTTAATTACAATAACTTTTATAATTGTCTTAAGAAATTAATCACACTTGAAGGAAAGAGGGGTGGAAAAATTTTTTGTGTCTTGAATTACACTGACTCAGAATAAGACAGGAGTAACTATTTAATGTGATATCAGTGTCCAAAATACGTGGTCTGAGGTACATCTCCATCCCATGTGGCTGTGAGATGCTTGCTTATGGTAAGAACTATAATGGTGTATGCATTAGATGTGGAACACTTAAGCAGTTACTACTCAAGAAGTCTAATTACTTGCACTTTTAAATTATTTTAGTTACACCATTTGTGTCACATTAATTCTTTAAATTTAGCTGACACATTTTAGCTCTGTGTCCATTACTCACCTTTTTAGTGCAACAAATGTCTTCATAACACTTAGACACTGTCTCAATAAAATTCATTTCTTGCCTTTCCTTCTATTTCCAAATAATTTGATAATGTAGCCAGTCAGCCATAAAATATTTTGCCACTACACAAAAGTATCTATCTCTTTCAATATGATAATAGCCTAAATAGCTATAATATTTTTTCTTGGTGAATTAAATAGCTTTTTTAAAACTATTTTTCCCATCTTTTCTCCAGCTAGCTATGTATTTCACAGTACTGCCTTCTCTTTCTCCCTATGAAAATCTTATAATAATAGTGATAGCACTTATACTATCAGTATTTTTCTATTCAGGTCAACTATCTCTCCCCTATAATTGCAACCTATAGCTTCTCACTTGTTATCACACTACTTTGTCCTTTGAATAACACAAAATTTACTTCTATCTGAACACATACACCACATACACACACACACACACACACACATTTACATGTGTTGTGTAATTTCCTTGTTT
This sequence comes from Micronycteris hirsuta, assembly GCA_004026765.1. Classification (NCBI taxonomy): domain Eukaryota; kingdom Metazoa; phylum Chordata; class Mammalia; order Chiroptera; family Phyllostomidae; genus Micronycteris; species Micronycteris hirsuta. The sequence continues at coordinate 21,855 of PVJI01005697.1, read as the reverse complement.
TAATGGAACAAATTTGTTATGTTACTACCCTGGGCATGGTATCACTATCTTCTGATGCTCATTATGGTTTCAGCCTTGCTGAACTGCATGTAGAGCAAAAATATTCTGGCATCTTTAAGAAGCCAGTAAATTACACAATGTAAGCATCTACTTGATTGTTAAAATACTTTAAAAGGTCATGTCAATGCTCATGTAAATTTCAATACTTCTTTTTTGATATCTACTATTGCTTTCATGTGTATTAAAGTAATATTTTGTATAGAGATAGTAAGTAATTTATCAAACTGAAAAGTGGAATGAAAGTGAGGGTATACAGCACATCCCTTCAGTTATTAAATTTACTTAATAATTTTCCATGTCATTGAACAACAAATGATCATTTTTCTATTATGGTTAATAATTTGAATAACACATATGATACGTCTCCAGAGACTTATATATCAAATATGTCATCATAGTTTCAAACTAGATATGACAGTTATTGACTCAAAACTTACTTTATTGAAAACTTCCTTAATGTACTTTTATATGTCTGATAGCTTATTAAATGTTTCTGCCGTGAATGAATTATTTCAGGAAGATAAGCACCAGTATCTTTTGTACTAATATTAAATGATGACCACAAAAGTAATATGGTGCATTATTGCCAAATATGTAGATCACTTTGAAAAGCTAATTTTTAAAAAGGTTAATTTTTCTTTATTCTTTGGGAAATAGTTTTCTGAGCCACAAGTTTCAGTCATTAACAATCACCAGTATGTGCCTGTGAAAGAGATGACATGATATGAAGAAAAATGTACAAGAGCCAAACCTGGGTTTGAATCTTTATCACTTTTTAGCTATGTGACATAGACTTGTCACTCGTTGTCTTTGAGCTCAGTTCTCTAATCTTTCACATGGTGACAATAATTATTCTTAAAGGCTTACTTTGAAGCAAAGCACCTGACTCATGGTAGGTGATTAGTAACAGGCCGCTGTCATTGTGGTTATGTTACAATTTGTGCACTAAAGTAAAAGGAAGCAGGGTGACAAGGGATGGGTCTGGATCACGGGAGTTCATGGATTCCTGGCATAACCACCTGATTCCAAGATAAGAAACAGATATATTTAATGATTTAAATGCATATGTTAAAAATATACTAGGCCATCACTATACACAATCACACACAGGCACATTACAATAAGAAAACTGATTTGTAGCAAAAAGTTTATGCTGCACTCTTCTAGCATGTCCAAACCACTTTTCATGTACCACCTTGTCTTATCGTTTGTTATGCACTAGAATTATAAAATAGCATCAATTACTACCTCTATTTTACAGCATTAAAAGGGGCTGATTTATCTTACCTAAGAGCACATATTAACTATGGAGGTACCTAAGGTTTTCTTTACTCCCCTTTCACTACCTCAGGATGATTCCCTAGAGTATTCTCTATAAAACACGAACATTTATAATGATGCAAACCTGATTCAAAGAACACAGCTAAAAACTTCATAAAGGCCCTGGCTGGTGTAGCTCAGCGGATTGAGCGCGGGCTGGGAATCAAAGGGTTCCGGTTCGATTCCCAGTCAGGGCACATGCCTGGGTTGCAGGCCAGGTCCCCAGTGAGGGCCATGTGAGAGGCAACCATACATTGCTGTTTCTCCCCCTCTTTCTCCCTCCCTTCTCTTCTCTCTAAAAATAAATAAATAAAAGCTTAAAAAAAGTTTTTTTTAAATAAAAAAGATAAATTCAACTCATGTGAGGTGTGAAAAAGTAAGAAGTTGTTTTTATTTTAAAAAAAAAAACCTCATAAAGGAAAAATATTGTTGATTTGTGGCCGACATCTTCTGAACACTGTTGATTTATAGTGCTACTTGTAGTTTTGAGTATATACTTATAATTTATGATTCAGCATTTTAACACATATGTAAAACCTACAATCTATGCATCTCCTTTCTGCTTTTGTGCTTCCTAAGAATAGAATTTAATTGCCACACTATATGGTAATATTGTATTTTTATATTAAAATTCCATTTTTAATCCTGACGCATTAAAAATGCTCTATGCAATACTGATGTGGCCCCTAGAGTAAAGAGATTCAAAGTGAACACTTCTCAGAAGATCCTAGAATCATCTCCAATATGTCTTTCCTCAGAGATATGAATTACTGAATGGTCCACTGGCTTGGTGCAAACTAGTGATCTATTCTGTGTCACAGATTTAAATTGATTTTGCCTCCAAAGTCATGTTGCAAATTTCCATGACTGACTGGACTCATCCAAAAAAGAATGTGGATGACACCATACAAAGCAGTTACCGTTACTGGGGAGAACAAATACCCAAATACTGTACTTTATTAATGGTGTGGTTGTTATCATTGTTACACTCAATGAATGGTATATGTTCTTTAAATACATGCTTTGAAAAAGTGATGACATAATTTATGTGAAGGAAAAAATGTAATAAGAGTCCAGATGGTAATTTATCAATAGCTGGTTACTCTGTGTACTCTGTTCATTTTGGAATGGAATGAAGTTATAATATTATGGAATGCGTGATCCATCCTTATACTGAGGCCACAGTCAATATAAGTTAAAACATGACTTATCTTCAAATTTCCAACTGTTCTAAAAAGTGAACTTTTAAAGTTGTGATTTAAGAAACCAGGATTTTATATCAAGTATTACCATGTAGCATATACTGAAAATAAGAGAGATCTAGGAAATATCCCTGGGAATTACCATCATGTGGATGGTATAGTCATGCAGTGACTTTCCATGTGATAGAAATTCATAGTGATACTAACTATATCTTCACAATTTTTAAAAATCCAAAGCAAACAAAACCGCAGATGTACAAGAACACTTTAAGCTATGATTTGTATTTTATAGACACAGAAAAATTAAAAGCTTACAAAAGAAAGTGCAATGCTATTTTAATGAAGAAATTTGTAACGCCAGCCTAAAGTGGTGTTAACATTCTGAACAAAACATGGCTACTGTAACTGAAGCAGCTTTATTTCTTTAAGAAGTTGTTTCTAATTCTGAAGCTGCATATGTGCAGGGACACGTGACAGAGAATGTAAGGGTTGCCATGGTAAGTACACAGCTTTTCTTGAACAGTCAGGTATAAAAATAAAATGTATAAAGAACTCTCACTTCATAACATGTCATGAAAATTGAATCTGCTTTCTGCACCACAACAAATTAGTATGATGCAATGCAGCATAGGACAGAAATAGCCCACATTTAAAAAACTTCAGCCCATTAGGATGGCTTATAAAACATGGAGTAAAAAAAAATGAAATACTGTAAATCTCTGAGTTAGGTAACTGTAATGAAACCCTGGATCTACAACAAGTTCTACCTCCATTAAATTAATAATCACAGCTCAGGACATTCCACAGGCCTGAGACATCTCCCCAGGGGTCCAAATGAAGACATAGCTAAGCATCACCCTCTATATACTTTAGTCCTTTGACTCTTATTTTTAAGGAAAAATAAGATCATTCGTACATCCCTAGTTTCTCATTCTGTCCCGGATCAGTGGTTTCCAAGAAGCAGGGATTTGACTCTGCTCTACTGTTTTTTGAAGAAAAAAAAAAAAAAAAATCCTGTGGTGGTTCTCCTAGAGTCTGTGAAGTCAGCTCAGCGACGCCTGGATGGAGGCGTGACACTGACACTGGGGAGGTGGCAGGATCTGTCGCGAATCACAGCAGGTTCTGAGGCGCTGGAGAACCCACGTGTGCAGGGGCTGGAGAACTTTTCCACCACATCTCGGAGCAGGAATGCCTAGCCGGGAGCTAGCTGGCTGGGCCAGGGGCGGGGTGAGAGCTAGGCAGTAAAACCGGAGAGGTGGGCAGCAGAGAAGGTTCAGGTCCTTCACAGGTATCCACCTGCCTATGTTCCTCTACCTTCTATTTCCCCCACCCCCGCAACTTTAATATCCCCCCCCCCTTACAGGAGGACTTAAGCACCCGGGATGCGGAGCATCTCATAGGCTCTGCTGGAACAAAGAAAATCGAGTTCCTAATACTGTATCTCTCGGGCTGGAGAGATCACGTGTCCCGCTTTCGCTGGAATGCCACTTCTCGCCCACGCTATAAAATCTCTATTGTGCTTAGAAATTTTGTCCAGGTAAAAAAATATGCCCACATACAATTGTTTTACATCTCTCGAGAGTCACATTGCAACGAATACAGGTATACGTGTTTACGTGCTGACCTAGTTACCATTGCAGGTAAATTCGGTGTGTTGGAAGTGTGCTGGGAAAGTAATCGAAAAGAGCAGGTGGAGGACCTTTGTGTCTCATTGCCGCCCCCCCCCCCACTTCTTTTTGAAGGAGAACTTCGAAAGGAACGTGGGAGTCGTGGGAGTCGCAGATGGTTCCTTTCTGCAGCCGATTCCGGGGAGTTGTGAAAGTGACCCCTTCCCTCCTCTGCCTGGCGCTGCGCCGCTCGCCCAGCCCACAGGCTTTGTGACTCGGTCGGGAGGAGATAGTGAGGGAGAGGGCGGAGGCGGGTCCTTTATTCAGCCCTGATGGCCAAGAAGTAGTGTAATGGAGCAATGTTGCAGCCGTCGCCGTTATTATGAAGTCACACATTAAAGACCTTCTATACAATGCCCATCCCCTCATCCCCGTTCTTGACTCTGCAAACCGGCAAGACGAGAGACCTACGGAAGCCAGTCTAATTGTCCATGAGCGGGGTGCCATGATACCGTAACGTTAATGTGCTTCCCTCCCTCTTTCCACGGAGGACCCAAAACTAGTCCTGCATCCTTAATAACTCTAAGAGGAGGACACGAGCTGCTCTAGGGGGCCCGCAATGGGATTGGGGGTAGTGCAGGCTCGCCAGCTTCACCCTGCAACACAAAGGAGATGTGTGGGCAGGAGTTGCCTGGTTTAGGGGGAGGGAGGCATGGTTCTCCCAGGGAAGGCTTTCACCCCATTGCTCCCCACTTCTTTCTGTCCTCCGGTCCTCCCGTCTGTCATACTCCTCTTCCTCTCCACCCCCCCTCAAACCCCACCCTGTCCCTTCAATCCCCACAGGCATAAAGATCTTCTAATTGTATTTTTCAAACAGTAATTCTACACCTTCCAAGATAAAGGGGCAAATGAGACTCGCCACAAGTGTGTGTGCGCGCTTGTGTGCGTGTGTGTGTGTGTGTGTGTGTGTGTGTGACACGAACAAAAAGAGTGCTTCACCCTCAGACACCTCGGGGGAAAGCTGATTGGAGATACCTATGATAATAAAGCGGAGCTAAGACGAACAGCTCGACCAACGGTCCCAGCACGAGCGCCCAGCACTCGCTCTTTACATTTCCTTTGCAGTATGTAACCTCTCAGGGTCTCCCGCCAGCCCAGGCCACTCGGTGTTCCCAAGCACCCACACAACTTGCACCCCATTTTCAAATGCCCCTCAACCTACCACATCCCCTCCACCTTCTCGGGCCACGGTGCGAGCAGCTTCCGGAGAGCGCTGAAGGCTCTTGTACTCCCACCCCCGCCCCACGCCGGCCGCTTGGGTCCCACACCTCCCGCGCTGTCACGGTGCCCACAAGCGGCTAGGGCCCCCGCAGCCCCCTGGGTCACCGAACAAGATTGTCCTACTCACATTATCGGCAGGAGAAACTGCCCATGAGGTTCCGGAGAGAGTGAATCGTGCAGCTGCCAAGGGTTATTCCTTAAAGTGTTCGGGGGTCCGCAGTGGAGTGGGCACAAGGGTCCTTGGAGGAGGTACAGAGGAGGGGTGTAGGAGGAGGAGGGAGAGGAGGAGAAAGAGGGGATTCCAGGCAGGTGCCAGGTTAGACCATGATGCCGGTGTCCTTCAGGTGGACGGCTGGAGCGGTTCCGGCGGGAAGCGGCCAAGGGGAAGCCCGAAGCGCTGGCAGCGGGGGTGGCAGGAGCGCATCCACTCCCCAGCCTCCGCCTGCTGTGCGCGCCGCGCTAGCGACCGCAGCAGCGGCGGCGGCGGTGGAGGAGGCGCAGCTCCTTCCCCACCCCCAAAAGGCTTCACAGACAATAAATCCTGGGCGGAGAAGAGATGAGCAGAAAAGGCGAATCGTGCACCCAACTCTGTAACACCCCCCTGCCCGCTGCCGCGCCTGGGTTGGGCGAGAATCCCTGGGGACCAGGGTGCGGTGGGAGGCTCGGAGGGGCCGTGTGCTCCGGGCTGCAGGCGACCGCGGTGGCGGGAGTGGGCTGCTGCAGGTCCTCACCGGCGAGAACCCGCTGCCCAGGGGCAGGGTGTCCGTGGCTTTAAGCCTGGGGTTCGCCCAGAGTGGGGTCCTCCTCGGTGCAGTGGCTCCGCGCACAGGTGCCAGGATTGGCAGGCGAGGAGGCGCTGCTCGTGGCTCTTGGCTGTGTCTCCCCGCTCTCCCCGCCCCCTCTCTTTTTTCCCACCCCCTTTTCCGACGACACCAGCTGCAGCTGCTTCAAAGTGTGAAAAATGTCAAGGAGATTTTCCAGCGACAGGAGGGCGACCACGTTTACAGTTCTCGGCCCCCTTCTGAGATTCTCTCTTGCCCCTCTGACCTCTACTCGGGTTCCCCCTAAACGCAAGAAGAAAAATCCCTGTCCAGCGGAGAATGGAAATGCTCTCCTTCTCTCGGCTCAGTCACAGGCTGCTTTTAGAAGAGAACGGGACGACAGGCCTGCCTAGCTCTCCGGCTTCCTTCTGTCGCCCGGGGTACGGGAGACAGGTGCAGGAGGCACTGCGCTCGGCAGCGCGCGACCGCGGGCTCCTTCGGCTGCCTGACCGCCCGGGGCGCTCGCCCGGCGCAGCGTCCTGCAGCGCCAGCGCCTCGCGGCAGAAGTGGCTCCCAGCCTCTGCGCCTGCCTGAGCGCCCCTGCACCCGCACCGGCTCCGTGACGCTGCGCTCGCGGCTCCGCAGGCTACCGCTCCTGCTATCTCAGCAAAGAGGCGGCCGGGAGCGCCTCCTCGGGGTTTCCTCCCCCGCCCGCCTTTCCTGCTGCAGGTTGTTGGCTGCCAAGGAGGAAAGTCTGTGTTGGTGGGTCGGTCGCTTCACATCAGTCAAGACAGCGACCTTTGTTTCTGCTATCACGATCCCTTCTCTTTTGGGGGCCGAGGTTGCTGCTCTGGAAGTGTGCACAAGACAAGGGGTTTTTCAACTACACTTCGTGCTTTCACCACTGCTCCTCCATCCATGGACACACACACACACACACCCACACACTCATACACTCCCTCCCCTAAAGGCACACACTTTATATTCTCATATACTTCTCTTTAAACTCTCACAAGCAGCACTATGTTAAAAAAACATATTGATGAAGTTATACTATATTTAGACTTTTATTATCTAAAGTCATCTACTGAATTCTCTCTGAGAACAGCTTCATTACCCCGGAATCATTCTTTTGCAGAATATAAACTATAGGTTTTGCTTCCTCGTTAGGGGAGAGAAATAATCTTCCCCTTTAGTTCTACAATGCTGATACAGTCTGATTGCATGGCATCCAACTGCCACTTTGGGGTGGATGTAAACTCACAGTTTTCTGAAAAGAAAATGCTTGTATTTCTAAACAGAGAAACTTGCTTGTATTCTTAGATTTGTAATGCTAAAATCTTCAAGGTCAAAAATCATCTTGTCTGGCTGTTAGGGATTTTCTAGGAAGAGACTTTGGAGATTGACACACAATCTGCTGAGTACGAAGAATGAGGATTATTTTCCATTTTATCTGGGCCACAAAGGTGGGCTGACTTTTAAGGACAGCCTTCCAGTATTTTATATGATTTTTGTGTAGGCAGACGAAGGAATGAAAGTATATTGTGAAAAGCCAGATTATTTTAAAACATCTTTGAGAAAGCATTCTGAAATGTCAAGGAGATGAAAAAATTGTTACAAGGGCAAATTTTGAAATTGACCTCAGTGGAGCGCTACTTTCACGCATACTTTTGGCCTTGTAAACATTTTGTCATGTCTCAGTGTCTCAGCTGAGTGAAGTGATATGAAAAATTTTAGGTACTAATTGAAAATCTAAAAAATATAATCTGAAATCATAATTCCACAATTGTAGCAATTGTAGGCTTAAGTTCTTTTGGGTACAGTTTACACAGAACTTACACATATATTTTTTCACTTCATCCTTTCCTAAAATTGTTTGGTGGATAATGTTATCCACATTTACAGAAAGGCAGAACAGCTCGACTCAGAAATGTACCCAGTTGCCCTACACTTGAACTTAGAATTTCATATTTTAACTTCAGGATTCATTTTATTCAACCAAAATGTTTGAAAACTTTTCTATTTACTATCACAGCCAGTTACTGCAGACCCTTGCAAACAGGCAACATACCTACCAATGGCATTATCTTCCATGTGTTAAGTGGGCTTTTTTTTTTAAGTGAAAACAAACATTCAGTTCAATGGGGAAAAAGATATATTTTGAAACCCTAAATTAAACATTGATGATTCTCCTGTAATATATTATAAACCATATGTTCTCCTTTCTGCTTTATCTTACCTTAGAACCCTGATTTCAGGCCACAAATATCCAAAAAGATAGAAGATTTTAAATATGTACAGATGTGATGTAGTGCCTATGGGTTTTAACAAACATAATTTTAGCATAAAAAATAAGAAAGGGGAAGAGTATTTCTGTGGAATAGGCTTTGGATAGAGTGGTCTCATTTTTTTCTAAAATTTATGAATCTTGAACAAAATTGGCCACTTCCGCTGTTTAAACAATAAGGTATATTGAAGAGACTTCAATGGTTTCATAGAATTATGGAACCATTGAAATGCAAATACAGATGCTGTCTCTAAGCTCCAAGTCGCCCCGTCATCAACCCTCTGGAAATACAGATGACTATCTGAAAGTCGAAGAAAGACGAATGTTAAATATTCTTAGGCTGTCATTCAAGCAGAGGTCCAGCACTAAAAACAGCAACAACTTTAAAAATCAGTTCGTGCCAGCTTTAACAGTTTACCTGTTCAGATTACATCTGTGAATGGCTACATATTAAGCTTATAAAATTTTGTAAATTGTTCATCAATTTCTTTGATTTCCACTACTAAAACTTTTGAAATGATAATCTGTTCGTAGGATAAGCAGAACAAACAGTATTTGAAATTTAAAAAAGACATACAGTTATATTAAACAATCAGGTGTCAACTCTCTTCCTACTTTTTCTTTTTGAAGACCAGGAATGTTAAATTTGAAGACCCTTATGTTAAATTATTTCCTCTGTGGCACATCTTGAATAAAATAAAAATATGTATAGAAAGCACAACAGTGTTGGTTTTATCAAATGCTAATGCCTTACCAGGATTGACTTAATTAGATATTAGTCTTTGGGGAAATAGGAAACATTGTTCAATTTTGGTATGTGGAGATTCAGGGGTGAAGAACTCATAGCTTGGAAGAACAGGGTCAGCATCAGTGGGATACCATAAGGGTCGGTCAGAAAGGCTGCACTGTCATGGTTAGCTTTTGAAAAGCAGCGGAGAAGCTCTGAATAGGAAGTGAAATTTATTGATTCTTCAAATTATTTAGATGGCCTTTGCCATGAAGCTAATCTTTCAGATTAACAATATGTTCTAACTCAAAAGAATAATTCTTTATTATGGGTTTTAAGTCATTTCCATAATTTTTATTTCTAAACTTTAATTTGCATATTTAAGATATACAAAGTACAATGAATACTGATGTACCCACATTGCATCTTAAGAAAGAAAGTTGGAATTTTATTCCTATTCCTCTATCTCTGCTCTCCTTAACCCACAGAGGTAACCTCATTCTTAATTTTTGTATTATTTGTACATTTTATATATTTCTAAATTTAATGCATTCTTACTGCTAAAATCTTTTTGTGTTGCTTTGGAAATTTAACCCTTACATAAGCAATGTAATGCAGTATGTATTCTTTAACAATCACAACATTTTGTTTGTGAGAATCTTGAAAACTGTGGTTCACTGCTTTTTACTGCTGCATTATAGCTGATTGTATGAAATTACTATATTCACGTTCCGATGACAATATTTGTTTTCATAGGTACCTGTAATGAATATGTTTGTTTATGCCTCCTTATGTATAATTATGAGAGTTTTTCTAGTTTATATGTCACCTAAAAGTGGATTTCTTGGGTTATAGAACATATTTAATAATAAATTATTATCAAACAGTTTGCATTCCTGTGATTATTTATAAGAGTTTTTCTCCCCCCTCTCACTCCCCTGTTGATAACCCACCATGTGATCTCCATTTCTGTGGGAGGGGGAGGGAGGGGGAAAGGGTACAGAGAACAAGTAGTGTGGGTGGTGGGTAGGGGATAGACGGGGAGGAATGGAATAGCGGAGGAAATGTGGAAGCCAAGGAGCTTGTGTGTATGACCCATGGACATGAACTAAAGGGGGGGAATGTGGGTGGGAGGTGGTGTGAGGGGTGGAGGGGAGTTGAGGGGGAATGGGACAACTGTAATGGCATAATCAATAAAATATATTTAACAAAAGAGTTTTTCTTAATATCCTAGCAGTACTTGGAATTATTAGACATTTTCACATTCTCCAGTCTGAGGAGTGTGAAATGGTATTTCATTATGGTTTAAAAACATATTTTCCTGGTTACTTATGAGATTGAGCACTTTTCATAGGTTTATTAATAATCTATTTTCCATTTCCAATATGAATTGCTCAGTTTATAAATTTTGGTTCTTGTTAGACTTGGTTTTCTTGATAAGTATGTATCCCAGAGTCTAATCCTATGTCAGTTATAACTCAACTTTAGTTTTCACTCTTAACATGGTATATTTTTTATGAAAATAAGTTTTTATTTAATATTATCAGCTTTATCAGCAGTTTCATTTATGATATGTGTTTTGTATTTAGTTTAAAAAAACCTTACTACCCAAATATTGTAAATAGTTTTTCTATATCATATTCTAAAAGCTTTATAATTTAATTTTTTATCTTTCAGACTTTAAACCATCTGATATCGATTCTGTGTATGGTATGAGGTAAGAGATTAATTTTTGTTTCTGTTTTCAATTTTTTCCTCATGAGATAACTGATTGTACATACTATCACCTCATTTATTATATACCAGCCCATTGGTCAACTTTTGGCTTGTATGTTTGATTCCATCTGTTTCTCCATACTGTCTCAGTTGATATCTGTCATAAATTATTGGGGTTTCATAATCAGTATTGATATGTAGGGAAACAAAGCACCTTATCTTCTTCTTTAAAATGTCTTGACTTTTCTTCATCCTTGTTTGGGGGAAGGAGGCCTACCAATTTTAAGCATTATTAGATCCATGATAGCTTCTTTAATTTTTTCTGGTACCACACATGCTTTGACAAAATATTGTGAAATCACAAGACCTTGTTCTATCTATTGCTGTATTGTATTGGCAGTTCTGTCTCACAAGCCGTTCAGACTAAATTTATTATGCTAGTGCCCCAACAGGAAGGTTATCTTAGATAAAATATGAGTAAAAAGATTAGCTAATAAGAATTAAATATCTTTATAAAACAATATAAATGAGTTCACTAACACATTATAGTGTAAAAAATAACCACAAAAGACCTCACATATCCAAAGAAACCTTGAGAAAGAACAAAATGGGAGGTATCACACTCCCTAACATTAAACTCTACTAAAAAGGTATGATAATCAAAACAGTATGTGTTGGTATATATATTCCATATGTATCAATGGAATAGAATAGAGCGCCCAGACATAAATCTTTACCTATATGTTCAATTAATTTATGATAAAGAAGGTAAGTATATACAATGGGGTACAGACAGTCTCTGCAATAAGTCCTATTAGGTAAACTGGACAGATATATGTGAAAACAATGAAATCAGACCACTTTATTACATCATATACAAAAACAAAATCAAAATGAATTCAATACTTAAATGTAAGCTCTAAAACTATAAAACTTTTCAAAGAACACCAAGGTGGTGAACTCTTTGACATGGGTCTTAGCAATATCTCTTTGGATATATTTTCTTGGGCAAGGGCAATAAAAGCAAAAATAAACAAATTGGACTACACCAAACTAAAAAGTTTCTGTACAGTGAAGAAAACCATCAACAAAATAAAAAGACAGATTACTAAATGGGAGAAGGTATTTGTTAATGATACATCTCATAAAGGGTTAACATCCAAAATATATAAGGAATTCATACAGATTAACACTGACAAAAAAAAGTCAAAGAAAATCCAATTTAGAAATGGGCAGAGGACCTGAATGTAAGATAGTATAACATACTTTTAGAAATATTATTGACAGTATGAAAACTATCCATATACAAAAATGTGATAGATAGTACCAAAATTCCTCCCTGAATATTAAATTAAATTATGTTGCCAACAATTGTGTATCAGTATTCTTGTTTTTCATATCACTGTTAACCCTAGGTACCAATCATCTTCTAAATCTTCCTAGACTAATAGACAAGTACATGTTATTATTTGATTTATGTATCTGCAATACTTATTAAATTGAATTAATGCATTATACCTTTTATGAAAGTTTGAAATGCAGATGGACTACTTTATTACCAAGACAGTCTTATTTCATGAGACTGTTTATTTGCAGCAAGAAAATAACCAGAAATGAGGTAAAAATACAGAAATCAAAGTCTTCCCTACAGAAAATAGGGTTTCAGTTAAGTGCAATGAAACAGTGGTACAAGGAAAATACTAGGAAAACTTGTTGAAGTTTTCTCAATTTATTTCATATTCCCACATTCCCAACCCCAAGCTCCTTCTCTTCACTTCTTTATGAAGAGAAAGGTCACAGATTTGAGAATATCTGCTATTCTCCTGGATTTAAAACACATTAACAAACTAAGCTTCACCCTACTGATTTAAAGGGATGTTTTAGTGTTCAGACAGGAACTTGGCCTTTCTTATAAATAGCCAAAGGGCTTTTGATAACCTTATTCTTCCCACCAGACACTGACAGTTCACATTGTGTAATCTTCAAACTCAATAACATTTTCTTAGTGTTGTTGCTTGAAAATGCCATAGACCAGTGTCTTTGAGCTTGAGTTTCTTAGTGTATTTGTTCTTTCATAAGAAAAGAAAATTAAATACAGCTCAGTGTCAGTCATTTGTTTTCAGCTTGATATTTGATTTCAAATAAAATCAAAATGTATTTGTTCTTCAATAGTAGTTTCTTTATGTACTACAAGGCATTTTTAAAATAGTAGGTGAGATTATAGAAATGTTGAGAGTAGATAATGTAAAAATCATAAAAGCAATTTATTTATAGTATTAAAACAGTGAAAGTATACTTTCATTATACTGTATAATACGTACTGGATCAGATGCAGATACTAGCAAGGTATTTTATAATATTAAATACATATCTAAAATGACCAGGAATTTTTCCCCTTGCTCTTTAACTTTTATATACTGTATATCTCTAAATATGTCAAGATATAGTTTTATTTATCTCAAGTACACGTATGGTTAATTTAATATTTCCATGTTTATGTTAACATTAAATTTAAAGGGATTATTTTACTTCCTTGGAAACCAAACAGAATTTTATATAGGTAGCAGAGTTATTGCATTAAACATGCCTTAATTTAAAATTGAACTGCTGATTCATGTAACCTACAATGTATGCTTAATATCTTTGCGGCTATAATCTATACCAAAATTATTAAAGTAAACTTTCTTTTAATTTGTACTCTATGTTTTGGAAATTATGTGCCATCAGCTGAGTTCCATAAAAATGACTACTTAAAGTGTTTTGAGTTCTGTTTTCAAATTCTACTCCTAATGAATGTGTGGTTACAATGTAAAATGATGTTTAGGATATTTAAAGAATACTTACTATGTACAAAACCCTTTACATAAAATAGAGAATATAAATACACTGCCTGACTGGCAGGGACTGGCATGGGCATTTGAGTCTCTTACAGAATAAGAAAAAGGGCAAAACTTCATTCACTTGATGATATTTATTCAACAATCTATATAGTTGATGCCAATATCTGTTATATTGCGCCAATCTGATGCTGGTAATTTCTTTGTATCTATAAGGTAGGCTCCATTTAATGTTTTTCCCCAGGGAAGGAGTTCATTATTTCTACTTGACTCTGATGATGCCACTCCAAGAGTTCAAAGCTTTTTGGCCTTAAACTTGAATAACTTATCTTTTGGACAGGTAAATCAAAGTACAACACAGATAAGTTTTTCAACATAGGCAGAATACGTACATGTGTCTGACTCCTCCTGCGTCCACATCCTCATCTGTCTTTTCTCCCCATAGAGCAGAGCAATCGCACAGCTCTTGTCTTCCTACATTCCCATGACTTTGCACCACAGTGATGGAGCTGTCTTTCAGAAACTTCGAGTCCAATGAGCTCAATGAATATTAGTTGAAAAACTAACAAGGATGAACTACTGGTTTCTCTCCTTCCAGTAACAAATAATCTCAAGAATATAGTCTCATCTAGAAACATTGGAAATAAGGACCTTTTCTTTTTACTAATTGACTTTCCCAGATGATCTATTCTATCTAAAGAAGTCAGACAACACACAAAGGAGTGTTCACCTAGTATAAAAGGACATGGATGACATACACATGTAGAGTGCAATCCTTTGAAGTATGTTCAATCCAGTAAGGGGAAGTAAAATATATACAAATCTTTGGAAATTATTTATAATTCTCTCTGTTTTCTAGGATGTGATGACTCATGGCAGCTGAATGAGTTTATTATTATTATTATTTTTCTGAGGACTGGAATGCACATGGGTTTGAGAGTTTAGGGTAACGCTCATACTGGATTTATCATTCTGTAAAATAAAGTGGGCAGAGGCAGTGCTGACGACTGACATGAACAGGAATTCAAAGAAAGAGGCAGGCACTAGGACACTGGACACTATTTGTTGCAGAATTATAAAAGAGATCCCAGGAAATGAAATAGTTTGGGGAAGAAAATCAGATGATGAGGTTACGGGAATCAAATGTCAAAATGTGATTCAGCCCCATGACTCAAATCTTTACAGAAAGGGCTAAGCTGAAGAAATGCTTAGATTTCTTACAGGGAGCAATAAAGGAACCAACAGCTCATACCAGCTTCCAGAGTGGGGGAGACAAAATCAGCTTAGGACAGTGATTTTCACCTGGTGTGCCACAAGAATTTTTAAAATGTGCAATACCTGACTATCCAGTCAGGGGCACTGATCTCTTTTTCCTTAGACCGTCAAATAAAAAAAAATAATAATAATAGCCAGCACAACATTAGCCACCCAGTGTGAATGAATCAAAATTATACTATTTTTTGTCAGATCAGCCCAAAAAACATGTTTTGGTGTGCCATAGAATTTTAATAATGAGTTTATGTCTGCCATGAGATTAAAAATGTTGAAAATTGCTGGTTTAGGAGGATGGTCATCTTACATATGGGTCATATTATGAACAATAATAATTTATGGCAGAGCATGATTGGTTCTAAATGAATATTTCAATAGGAGGTATTTTAAGAATTCAAAAACAAAAACTCAATAATACACCCTCTTCCAGAAAGGCTGTATGAAGGAGGAAAGATTTCCAAATCCTTACCAATTTATGTTGAAAATCGCCCACTGTCAAATAGTAACCCAAGCGGCACCCCCCAAAGCTCAGGAGATCTTAAACTACTAAGGATGAGTATGCACATGTGCAACTGTGGAGAATACTGATACCAGAATATATAGCCCAGAGAATATGAGAGTGTGCCCCAGTCCTGTTCTCAGCCTGGGCACTGGATATTAATTATGATTCGTGCACATGGGGACAGTGTGCCTGTCAAAGAAATCATTGTTAATGCCCTCATAAAACTGGTATAAAAGTATTTCCCTTGGAATTTTTGGTAATACTCTGTCTATACCATAGAACAGAGGAGAAACTGAGTCTTTCTTTTTTCTTGAGTTCTGAAAAAGATATGTTGTCAACTAAGGACATGGCATCTTAAATTGTATTCTTATTAATCCAAGCAACCAAAATTGTTTAAGAAGGAATATAAAAAGAGCCTTAAAATAAGTTCATTAGAATAATTATCCTCACACAACATAATATACTTCAACTGTTGTTGAATAGTCCTAAACTCTAGTTACTTTTTTTGTTGTCCTCTTGAAATATAGTTGCTAACATTCATTTCCGATGTCACATCAAGTAACACTTGGTATCTTGGATACTATGAGGACATTTAGAGTTCTAGACAATATGGGGAAAATTGAATATGACAAGCCCCGAGAATATGTACTTCTATTACTAAGTACAAAACTCCAGATGATACACTAAAGAGGTAACCAGTAGGAAGCATAATGGGTTGGTTATAAGATTAAGAACAAGGCATTAAAGTCAGGAAGTTCAAAATCCTGCTTCTGCTAAACATTTCCCATATATTGGCATGTTTTTGGCAGTTGTCCCAATTTTTCTCCCTTTGCTCTCCTCTGCTTATTCAAACTCTGCTCCTGCAGTCAATTCCCACACTGTTGTCCATGTCCGTGGGTCACTCATACATGTTCTTTAACTAGTCCCTTCCCTTCTTTTCACCTTTATCCCCTCTCTGCTCCCCTTTGATCACTGTGAGCCTGTTCCATGTTTCCATGCCTGTGGTTCTATTTTGTTGATTAGTTTATTTTGTTCATTAGATTCCTCTTATAGGCATTTGTCTTTTACCAACTGGCTTATTTCACTTAGCATAATACTCTCCAGTTCCATCCATGTTGTCACAAAAGGTAGGAATTCCTTTTTCCTTTCTGCTGCATAGTATTGCATTGTGTAAATGTACCACAGTTTTTTGATCCACTCATTTACCGATGGGCACTTAGGCTGTTTCCAGCACTTGGCTATTGGATATATTGCTGCTGTGAACATAGTGGTGGATAAGTTCATTTGCATTGGTGATTCTGGATTCTTTGGGTATATTCCCAGCAGAAAAAGCACTAGGTCAAAGGAAGTTCCATTTTTAGTTTTTTTGAGGAAATTCCATACTGTTTTCCTCAGTGGCTTCACCAGTCTGCATTCCCACCAAAAGTGCACTAGGGTTCCCTTTTCTTCACATGCTAGCCAGCACTTGTTTTTTGATTTATTGATGATAGCCATTCTGACAGGTGTGATGTGATATCTCAATGTGATTGTAATTTGCATCTCTCTGATGGCTAGTGATGTTGAGCATATTTTCATATATCTATGGGCCATCTTGAGAACATATAAAGAATTTGTATGACTCAATACCAGGAAGACAAGCAATTCAATTAAAAAATGGGCAAAGGACCCAAATAGACACTTCTCCAAGGAGGATAACTCTACTACTTTTCACCAGAACTCTCATTTTGAGTTTATGCCATTTCTATTTCTTCATATTGAGGTATAATTTTTAAGAACTATGCATTATTTGTTAAATCAAAAAGTGTTGAATACACTGGATTAGGTTACCTTTTCTATTACAGGTGACTGATTTGTATAGATTTATTTTCATACTAATCCTTCCCTTTACCTCTTGGTTTGTGCTAACAACCCACTTGTTTTCAGAAGTATGTGAAAATAACTCTGATTATCCAGAGCATTCAGTAGTAGATTTTGGTGAGAGTAGAGTTTTTTAGGGGGAAACAGAGTTAAATTGCATTTAATATTTAGAGATATTGTAAGAGAGAGATATTGTTTATTGCCTACGCTCAGCCATTATCCTCTTTTTACTTATCAAAAGATACCAAATTTTGTTCAAATGTTGAGCATCAGTATAAGGGAAGGTAGGGAAGGATGGCCAGTCTATCATGATGACAGTTTGTCCATGCCTTATTTGGGTTTGCCATAAACTGGAAAGAATGGCCTGCTGTGATTACCTGAAAGAGTACCTTCCTTTCTGATACAAAAGATAGAGATATACAGTATGTATATTGCTCCTGACTTTGAATAGTGCAAGTTGAGGAAGTCATATAAAACTATGGCACTTATTTTTTGACCATAAAGAAAAGCCAGGAGAATCCCTGATAAGTTGACCTAGAACCTTTACACTGTTCACCTGTTGAATCAATCCTGGTTCACCTAGCTTCAGATATTTTGTTGTTGTAGAAAAAACAGAAACAACTTTAAGTCATTTAGTTGGACATTCTCTAACATGAAATCAAAATCATTCTAAATGATTCATAGGAAGTTTCTGTCTATTTGTTTTAAAACAAATTAACTACATGGTTAGTTTATATTTTAGTCAATTGATGAAGTATTCTGATCACACAGGGAATATTACATACAAAACATAAACAGTATACATTTTGAATAAAACAGTAAGCTCCTTGGATAGTCATAAATATTATACTTGGTTTGGTATGATAAACTCTCTAATAAAGTTTTCAAAAGTGCTGAAATATGAGGTTGCATTTGTAAAAGCTTGAGGAATTATAGTTAAACAACATTACCTGTTAGTGCAGCATCATAAATTTTTATTACTATGGAAACTACAAAGCAAAACTTTTAAAAGGCCTTACCTGAGACCTGAATCAATCATGCAAATGGCTGAGGAGGGTGTCCTGGACAAATGGAAGAGAATGAACATCAGTTGCCCTGAAAATTATTCCTTACGGCAAGAATACAACAGAGGAGGGTCAAAGATCTATAAAATTCTACTTAATGGAAGTTTTATAATAAAAAATAGCTATCTTATGGAATTTAGCATGCTTTGGGCTACAGCTATCAGAATATATGACTCAAATTAGTTTATCCAATAAGGAAAGTCATTGGCTCAAGTAATACAAGCTCCAGAGGGAGAGAAGTTCTCAGGGTTGCCCTAATATCCCAACACAGGGTTCTTTCTGTATCCTTACTCTTAGGCACCCTAGACGATTGGGTGATTTCTCATCATAACTAAAGCCATTTTTGCTTGCTCATATAGAGACATATGACTTGAGAGGAAGAAAGGCTTTTCATGACTCTCTTTTAACTGTTAAGAACAATGTTTTCTAGAAGCTTCTACCAAACTTCTCTCTCATTCTTACTGGCTGGAATTGAATCACTCGCCCATTTTTAGTCAATTCCAGATAAGGAGGAATGGAACTCTGAAAACATTCAAGACTCTCTGAGGACTAAGAAATAGAGACATTTTTCCTGAGCCAGGTGAGCTATGTGGGAAGGGCTACTGTACTTGGGTAAAAATGAGGTTCTGATAAGAAGGAAGTAGATGGCTGAGAACAAGCAACGAAAGAAGTCAATTGCTTTTATCACCAAGATCCTACTATATTAGGATATAGTAATAAGAATTTTTATCTATTAAATTATTATATGTCTACATAAGACAGTAAATTTTATAGTAAACACTATTAAGTGACCTAGCTTCTCTGTCACCTTTGCTAAGTGATATGTGGCAATGACCCCCAATTTCAGTTCTTACATAAACAGGCTTCCTTTCTGGTTCACATTACATGGTCCACACAGCTTTGCTCCATGTCTTTTTCATACCTGGACCCAGGTTGGGAGCATATTCCTGTGCTTTACCAGATGGCAGAATTTCCTTCTTTCCAATGGCTGAATAATAGTCCATTGTGTGTGTGTGTATTTATCACATTTTTCTTTTTATTTAATTTATTGAGGTAACACTGGCTAACAGAATTATACAGGTTTCAGGTGCACGATTCCACAGCACATCATCTGTACACTGTATTGTGTGTTCATCAGACCAAGTCAAGTGTCTTTCCATCAACTTTTATCCCCCCCTACCCTACTGCATATTCCCCAACCCCCTTCCCCATCTTCTTTACCTTTTTATTCATTGATGGGCATACAGGTTGTTTACATATCTTGATGATTGTGAATAATGCTGCGATAAATATGGAAGTACATACATCTCTTCAGAAATATGTTTTCATTTCCTTTGGATATATACCCAGATGTAGAATTGCTGGATAATATGGTAGTTCTAGTTTTAATTTTTTGAGGAGCCTCCATACTATTCTCCATGGTGGCTAAACCAGTTTACAATCCCACTAACAGTGCACAAAGGTTTACTTTTCTCTATATCCAAGCCAATACTTATCTCTTCTTGATGATTATCATTATTACAGGTTGGAAGTATCTCATCTTGGCTTCAGTTTGCATTTTCTTGATGGTTAGTGGTGTTGCGCATCTTTCCAAATAACTGTTGGCCATTTGGATGTCTTTTAAAAAAAATAAATGGAAACAACTGTACTTGAACAACAATAAAAAATGTTAAATGCATATATTTTTAAAGGTATATGTAGAAAAACAAAAGAAAGTAAACAACAAACACAGAAAAAAAGAAATGTTTATTTAGTTTCTCTTCCTATTTTCAAATTTGGATTTTTTTTTTTTTTTTTTTTTTGCTACTGAGTGTGTGAGCACTTCAACTATTTTAGTACTAACCCCTTATCAGATAAATGGTTTGCAAAAATTTTCTTCCATTCTGGTGGTTGCGTTTTTATTTTTTCGATTTTTACTTTTGCTATGCAGGAGCTTTTAAATTGGAGTTAATGCCGTTTGTTGATTTGTTGATTTTTGTTTCCTGTGTTTTCATTGCTATATCTAAAAACATCATCTCCATAACCATTGTCAAGGAGATTCTTCCCATGGTTTCAGGTCTTATAGTTAAGCTTTTCATCTATTTTAATTTTTGTGAGTGGTGTAAATTAAGGTCCAGCTTTGTGGTTTATCAATTTTTTTCTTGGCTCACCTCCTGTGGAGTGCTTTGTTTTGTTTTTCTTCTGAATATCCATGAGTTCTGGTTTATGAAACTTTCCATAGTGCAGTGTTGCCTTTGTTGAACTCCCTAGAATTTTGCTATTCTTGGACTAACTTTTATACTACTTAAAATTACTATTCTGCATCAATAGGATCAATATGAGTCTCAAACCATGCAAGACCCAGGATAAGATAGAAGTTTTTCCCCCCTCAATCTAGAGTAGAGGTGAGCTCTTCCATAATATCACCTTAGCACAAGCATCTAGGTTTCATGTCCTCACCTTACTCTGGTCCAAGTTTTCATCTACTGCTTCCTGCTGTTTTGTTAAATCACAAACCCTAACCTCTAGGGATTATATCTGGCCCAAAGCCTCTATAAGTTTCCACAGCATCAACTAATATTCTTATTAAAATGGCATGTGTTTACCTCTTTTCTGTCACCTGTAGTTTTTCAACTCTTTCATTTAAGGATGACTATGCATTTAAAGTTTGCTATATATTTCATCGAATATTTCTATAGACTTGAGGAGACTTTTCCCTTCTAACTCAGCCTTCTGTAATGTTGGAAATCTATTGTTTTTCATTTTGACACATAATAAGTACTCAATTAACACATTTTTTATTTTATTATTGAGAAATTGAATATATATAGGGATCTAGTGCTTTAGAAAGAGAGCTTTATTCATTTATGAAGATCATACATTTTTAACTCATTTGAGACTTCCTATCAACAACCCTGTTTGGTAAACATTATTCTCACCTCTGTTTTATAGATAAGAAAATCAAAGTTGAGATTAAATAAATTGTCCACAGGTAGCAGATACAACCAAAATGATTATCCAAAACATTAACTCCAAATACAGAACTCTTCTAAGGCTACCTATAAGTTTTAGCTGAGACTTGCCAGACAACATGAGTGGTATGCTGTGTAATGAAAGTTTGACTCATTGTCCTGCAGTATACTCATTTCTACAATATTATAAAATAGAAAGCCCTATCAGAAAGGAGACAGAATTTCCGTCTGTATTTTGTGTGCTGTGTCAGTTTTACTTGTCCTGGGATTTCAAGTGTGGCCAAAGCTCTTAGGTCAAGGTGAATTCATGGTAATTAACTACTTCATATGAACTACTTAGGAAAAAGGAAATAGTAATGTATGAACATTTTTTGTTCTATGTCAAAATTTAATCTTATTACCTTTTAAAAA